>JAPMOQ010030349.1:809578-846333 GCA_026543055.1 Argiope trifasciata | reverse complement strand
TATATATATATATATATATTGTTACGGATTTCCTATATTAATCCGTCGGGTTCTTTTAAACTTGTATAGTGGGTGTGTATGGTATTAGAGATGAGATGAAGAGCACACAGAATGATCAGTCCTTTAGTGGAGACACAACACAAACGTTTATTTACACGACGAGACGAACACACAGCAGCACACAATAACAACAGTAACTCACAAGTAGTAACAATATCTGCAGTACTAGCTATAGTACTCGACGCTGCTTCCTCAATAGACTACAAGGCACACAGCTCAATTCAGCACTTGCTTGGCTTCGCCGCTTCTAGTTTTCTCCTCTGGAGGACTCGCTATCTGCTGTCGATTCCGACGACTACTGCTCAGCTTGAAACGATGGCCCTTATATAGTCCCAAGAGGCGTGGCTAGAAATGTCTCGACCAATCAGGGTGCGTCTGGACATATCTCGGTTCCTGATGGACGAATCGGGAAAATTCTCGATGTTTCGGGTACTTTCCATTTTGTCGCCAAAGTCGCCAAGTCGCCAAATGGTCGCCAAGTTTGTCGCCAAGCTCTGGGATCATTTCTAAGAGCATCCACAGCATCCAGTAAAGAATACTGTAAAACATTCTTTCCAGTGAAGGAACCAATCATGCTGGGAAGCAGCATCACAGATACGTAACATTCGTAACATTGCCCCCCTCCAAAGGACTGCACGTCCCGGGCAGTACAACCCTCAGTTAGGAGGCTTCTACTTACGGAATACCATATACGCACAGTAAACAATTAAATACACAAAATAACAAAATAATACTCAAAATCACATACACAGTGAATGATTTCAAAATAAATACATGAAACTAATACAATTACAATACTGAAACAACAAAGTAAAAATTTAGAAAAGACAAATGAGTAACACGATTTACAAAATAATTATTGACCATGGTCTGAACTTAAAGGATCTTAATCGCCTTGGCCAAGGTAAGGGGCTAGCCTGTTACAGTGTATTACCTTCGGCTTTGAGTGTGGTGATTTCTGTATCCGTACTACTACGTCATTCAATCTTTTAAGGACCGTATAGGGACCTTCCCAGTTGGTCTGCAGCTTCGGGGAGAGTCCTTTGCGACGTTTTGGATTCCATAACCACACTTGGTCCCCTTCATGGAAATCGTGTCCCGTCGCTCTCGCGTCGTATCGAGACTTCATCTTCTCTGAAGCCATGCCGATTCTACCCCTGGCCAGATGATGCATCTCGTCCATCCTTGTCTGGAGTTTCTCAATGTAATCCTCAGGCGTCAAGGGAGCATCTGGAGGCCGCCCGAACAGTAGATCTGCCGGCAGACGAAGATCACGTCCGAAGAGCATCTGGGATGGGGAATAGCCGGTAGTTTCGTGAACGGCACTTCTGTAGGCAAGTAGGAAAAGAGGCAATTTCTTGTCCCAGTCTTGTTGACTGCTGGAAACCAGAAGAGAGAGACTATTCAAGATGGTCCTATTGAACCTCTCTACCATGCCGTCTGACTGAGGATGTAGAGCTGTTGTCCGAGTTTTGTTGATGCCGAGTATCTCACACAATTTCCTACAAACTGCAGAATCGAAGTTTCTTCCTTGATCGGAATGCAGTTGTAGTGGAACTCCGTATCTCGAAATCCAGTGTTGAACCAGAGTTTCTGCAACAGTTGTGGCTTCTTGATCGGGAATGGGATAAGCTTCAGGCCATTTAGTGAAGTAGTCCATGACAACCAGGATGTTGTTGTTGCCATCTGATGACCTGGGAAGTGGACCTAGGATGTCAAAAGCTATTCGCTCGAAAGGTGCTCCCACATTATATATCTGCAGTCTTCCTTTAGTTCGTTTTCCCTGACCTTTACGTGCAGCACAGGGATCACATGTGCGACACCACTTCTCCACGTCATTTTTTGCATTATTCCAGTAGAAGCGCTCTCTAACTTTTTGTAAGGTCTTCGTAACACCAAAATGACCTCCAGTTGGACTGCCATGGAGTTCCTTAAGGACTGTAGATATCCTCGTCTTTGGGAGTATTAACTGCCACCTGAGCGATTTTCCGTTATCAGATTCCCACTTGCGATACAGTACACCATTTCTCAAATGGAGGGAGTCCCAAAGAGCCCAGTAACGTTTCGTTGTAGGATGAAAAGGGGCGATATCTTGCCAGCTGGGCTTTCCGTTTGATGAATCTTTAAATTCTATAATTGGTTTTATTTCAGGATCAGCTAGTTGCTCTTTTCGGATGCTCTCGTCACTCCATGGGTCTAATTCCGATTTTGAGGGAGTTACAACTTGGCGAATTACAGGACCTACCAAGCCAAATTTCTGCTCAACCCTAGAACAATATTTGCAATTCTCTGAACAGGGTCTTCTCGAAAGAGCATCTGCGTTTCCATGAGCTGATCCTTTCCTGTGGAGAATTTCTATGTCGTATTCCTGAAGTCTTTGTATCCACCTGGCTATTTGACCTTCTGGATTTTTAAAATTCAGTAGCCAGGTTAATGAAGCATGGTCGGTACGAAGCAGAAACCTTCGACCGTAGAGGTAAGGATGGAAGTTCGCTACGGCTTTTACGATAGCAAGAAGTTCCTTCCTGGTCACACAATAATTCCTTTCCGGTTTGGACAGACACTTACTGAAATAGGCAATGACGCGCTCCTGCCCATCTATTTCTTGGGACAGCACAGCTCCGATGCTTTCCTGGCTTGCATCCGTATCCAGAATAAATTGTTTTCCAACTTCAGGATATGCCAAAACTGGAGCCGATGTTAGGGCGTCTTTGAGCTTGTTAAAGGCGTTCTCACACTCGTCAGTCCAGATGAATTTCTGCCTCGCCTCGGTCAGCTTATGGAGTGGTCTAGCAATTGTTGAAAAGTTCTTCACAAATTTCCTATAATACGTGCATAAACCTAAGAAACTTCGAAGTTGATGAGCATCCGTTTGGCATTTCCAGTCTTTCACGGCCGATATTTTATCCGGGTCTGTTCGAACACCTTTTGCCGAAATAATATGCCCAAGATAAGCGACTTCCCGTCTAAATAGGTGGCACTTGGAGGGACTTAACTTCAGGTTAGCTTCCTTTAGTCTTTGTAGTACACGCCTAATGTTTTGAAGATGTTCTTCGAAAGAACGCCCCATGATGATGATGTCATCGAGGTAAACTAGGCAAGCTTCGTAAGAGAGCCCTCCAAGAACTGTTTCCATAAGGCGTTCGAATGTTGCCGGCACATTGCACAAGCCAAAAGGCATAACCTTAAACTGCCACAGTCCCTGTCCTGTGGTGAAAGCCGTCTTCTCTTTATCTTCAGGATGGATTTCTACTTGCCAATACCCGCTCTTAAGATCCAGGGTGGAAAACCAGGTATTGCCAGCAAGGGTATCGAGCGTATCATCTATCCTTGGCAAAGGATAGCTGTCCTTCTTGGTAACATCATTTAACCGGCGGTAGTCCACACAAAATCTAGTAGAGCCATCTTTCTTCCTCACTAAGACGATGGGGGATGCCCAAGGACTGGATGACGGCTCAATGATGTCATTTTCTCGCATTTGATGAATAAGTGTTTTGACTTCTTCTTGCTTAGCGATAGGTAGTCGCCTGGGGTGCTGTCTTATAGGAGGGTGATCTCCTGTATCAATTCGGTGTTTTACTAGTTTAGTCCTTCCAAAATCCTCAGATGTTCGAGAAAATAAGTCTTGGAATTCTTTTACCAACTCTCCAGCAGCACACCTCTGGCTTTCATTCAAATCAGTATCCTTCAGCAATTCTCGGACTAAATCGTCTGAAGAAACGTCCTGACTATTGCACTTTCGATCTACGCAAGTGACTGGAGCACAAGCTGCTAGCACCTGTCCTTTCCGGATAACTTTTGTCTTATTACTGATGTTAGCCACTCTCACTGGAATAACTGGCTTTGAAAGGTCCACTACCGAAGAAGCTACCAGCACTCCTTCTCTGGGACTGACTATGTCAGGATAGTCCATTATACCAAATCGGAATTTTCGGTTATCTGCTATCAAACCGGGTATTACACATTCAGTCCTTGGCGATAAAGATGTGTCAATTTTGGCTATTATTTTCTGGCTGGATTCGAGTTCAGTTCGTAGTCCAAAAAGAGTTATGTCTTCAAATTTTGAAAACATTTTACTATTTCCAAAATCCAGTTTAAAGTCGTATTTCAGCAGAAAATCCAGTCCGAGAATACATGAGTCTGTAATTTCTGCTACAAATGCCGTATGGTGGTAGTTGACATTTCCAAAACGTATGGTGAGGTTGACTTTCCCATGAACATGAATCTTGTCTCCCGTCACTGTCTGTAAGGTAATGTGGGGCGGCGTCCATATCATCTTAACTTTTAATTTCTGGGTCAGATCTTTTCTTATTATTGTCACATTAGCTCCAGTGTCGACAACCATACGGCACGAGATATTATTAATCTGACCTATCACGTAAAGTCCATTGTCGCCACCACTTAATGAAGAGATATGAAAAACTTTGAAACAGGGCTTCTGACTATCTGAACACCTCCGCCCGGCGTGATGGCCACATACTAGCTTCGCTGATCTAGGTGATCGGCAGTTTCTATTGATATGTCCGGCTTTACCACAAGTCCAACATTTAATTTCCGTATTACAGACTCCCTTACGTTCGTTTATCCCCCGAATTTCTCGTCGCAACTCTTCGATTTGCTTCATAAAATAAGATTCCGAATCCGTAGTGGAAACTGCTCTGATTGAGTTCCGGTCCTTACGTGCGGCCATCTGGGCAACCTCTATTTTACGTGCATAAACTAATGCAGATCCGATGTCCTTGATATCTGCTAGTCTAAGAGCTTTTTGTGTCTCTGGATCCTGCACACTATCGATGAAGTGTTGGAGAGCCAGATCTTGACGTGTCTCAACCGGGAAATCCGAAAATGCAAGATGGGCAAGTCGTTGAATGTCGGCAGCCAATTCTTGGAGACTCTCGCCTGCTTTCTGATAGCGGGACTTTAACTGCAATCTACTGTATTCCTTAGTGCACTTCTCTCCAAATCGCAGCTCAAGTGCACTCAGTAGGGCTTGAAAATCATGTCTTTGTTCATCGGTAAGAGTCCCGAGGATGTCAGCCGCGTCTCCTCTTAATGAAGCTGCTAGGTGGAAAGCTTTGGCTTGAGGATTCCATCCATTAGCTTCTGCTACCATCGTAAACTGTGTTTTGTACACCTGCCAGGATGTTTTCCCATCGAAAGTCGATAATTTAATCATTGCTAAGGAAGGTGTAAATGTCACTTTAGATTCCTCATGCCCATTTGAAATCTGTTGCTTCAGGCTTTCGATCTCTTTTCCAAATTTCTGTTCAAATTCTTTTCCGATATCTGCTCGAACCTTCTGGTCCAGATTTTCTTCTATCTTCTCGATTATTTTCTGCTCAATAATTTCTTCCATTTTATTAACTTGATCTTCTATTCTTGAGAAGTTCTCTTCAACGTGAGTAATTCTATCACCCATGCTGGCGAGTTTCTCCTCTAAAATTTCTTTCGTCGATGAAATTTCTTTCTTCATTTCTTCTTGTCCGGCTTTCATTTCTTCTTGTCCGGCTTTCATTTCTTCTTGTCCAGCTGTCATTTCTTCTTGTCTAGCTTTCATTTCTTCTTGTCCGGCTTTTATTATGTTCATGACAGCAAAAAGCTTTTCGAACTTGTCGTTTTCTGATTCCGACATTTTTGCTTGGGATCTCGTCAGCACCATACACTGTTGACCACTATCCCACTTCTGACACCAAAATGTTACGGATTTCCTATATTAATCCGTCGGGTTCTTTTAAACTTGTATAGTGGGTGTGTATGGTATTAGAGATGAGATGAAGAGCACACAGAATGATCAGTCCTTTAGTGGAGACACAACACAAACGTTTATTTACACGACGAGACGAACACACAGCAGCACACAATAACAACAGTAACTCACAAGTAGTAACAATATCTGCAGTACTAGCTATAGTACTCGACGCTGCTTCCTCAATAGACTACAAGGCACACAGCTCAATTCAGCACTTGCTTGGCTTCGCCGCTTCTTGTTTTCTCCTCTGGAGGACTCGCTATCTGCTGTCGATTCCGACGACTACTGCTCAGCTTGAAACGATGGGCCTTATATAGTCCCAAGAGGCGTGGCTAGAAATGTCTCGACCAATCAGGGTGCGTCTGGACATATCTCGGTTCCTGATGGACGAATCGGGAAAATTCTCGATGTTTCGGGTACTTTCCATTTTGTCGCCAAAGTCGCCAAGTCGCCAAATGGTCGCCAAGTTTGTCGCCAACCTCTGGGATCATTTCTAAGAGCATCCACAGCATCCAGTAAAGAATACTGTAAAACATTCTTTCCAGTGAAGGAACCAATCATGCTGGGAAGCAGCATCACAGATACGTAACATTCGTAACAATATATAAGAGAGAGAGAGATTTCAACAGTTCTTTAACCCATAACTGGAGACAGGAATTTCCTCATGCGCAGAGAGACATGGACTGAAACAGAATCCACAGTTGTTTTTTTTTTTTGTCTTTTGAAAACAGCATTGGAATTTATTTTGGAAACACAATATCATGCCTTAAATAATGTTTTGACCATATATATTAGAAATATTAATGTTGAATATGTTAAATGGTTTAATAATAAATGTTGGAACGATTTTATAAGGAAAACCTCAACATTTTTTTCTTAAAAATTTATTTTGCTTAGAAATTACAGAATTACATTCATTTTAATAAATGAAAGAGTAGAACAAAAATAAAGGGAAATAAAATATTTTAAAATATCTTTTTAAGAATATTTTTTATTCTTTATGCAGTATTCAAATTTTAAAGCATCAATACAAAAGACTGGATCCAAAGTGTGGTTTCAGCTCATTACATCCCAATTAAGCGAATATAATTACTCTTGATCTGTATATGTCTTTTCTAATTGCAGTAAATTTAAAGCTCATATATTTTACTATCATAAGAGACAAATTGGTTGAGAAATTGTAGCTGAACGGCTACATTTTCAGTCAAATTTAGCGTGAATTCTGGGCAACTTCGAAACAATAAGATGTTAGTGTGTCCTCATTAGGCTGCTTGGACAGCTTGAATTTATATTTTCTTTACTCATAGAAATGATTATCAAGTCGTCCAGTTTGTCTTCCTCATCTTCAGAATCTACGTTCGAATTTTCTTCATGATTAGTTATGCTCGTTTCTGCATAGCTAATACCAGAGTCGACATTTGGTATATATCACTCTTCAAATGAATGAATTGCAATTTTATCAAAATCTGAAACACGTGGCCAATTTTTCCCCTGAAATGTCTTGGTTGAACATTATTCATAACAATTTGATATTTTAGAGAAAAGGAAAAATTTCAATGCGAAATATGTAGAAATTAAATAGTACACTACATTTTTTTTTCAATCACAGTTTCAGAGACGTGGGATCACCATCCCCCACAAACAAAAACTTTGAACGAGATTTACTCGGTTATATGCATGTCTTCATGCTTATACTTTTATTAACATACTGCTAAAAGAATAAATTGTAGGTACTGATAAATGTTTGTATTGAAGGACAAAAATCTAAGTAATCCAGACAAAATCCGAGTACAAAACTCAGAGCTAGAGAACAATGCATTTTGACTTTCGTCTCCGGCTACGGCTAACGCATAAGAGAAGCATAATAAAATAAAATATCTGACAACAAATTAGAAAATGTATTTTATGAGGCATCTTTTTATGTAATAAAAATGTAAAAATGTAAAAAAAAATATGTAATTCATCTCTCTGAAATTTAACTATATCATTATTATTAGACAATTATTGCTTTTTCACTAATAATTTCAATTCTCCAGTTATTATGAAATTTTTAAAAAAATGGGATTCTAACGATTTTTTCAGAAATTAAAGAATTTTAATCTTTTAATGACTTGACTTCCAAATCAAAAATAAAATAAAAAAAATTACTCATAAAACAGTTGAAGTCAGATTTTAAAGTACAGTTTAGTTCCTCCATTTGATTTATCAAAAATATACTGAAATACCCACGATTTTACAAGGAGTTTTACATTTTATGCATTTGTTTAAAAGAGTTTTACAAAACAAATAATTTTTATGATACAAATGTCACGCTATATATCATAGACATTGATTAAATGAATAGATGTTATGCATTATTCCCATTCATTACATGCACATATGCTGTCTACATTGAATTAAGAAGGGCTACAGTCCTTTTAAAATTTAATATGAGAGCACGATAAATCAAAATAAATTATTTTTGTTATTACAGATCCTGAATAATATGTCACATGTTTCACTTCCCAAATGAAATCAAACTTCTCTAATAAAATGTTCAAAATGTATGCCACGCATATCTTCAATGTTATTTAGACTTTGAAAAGAATTTCTGAAATAGAAGGTTAAATATTTCAAGTCAAACATCAATTTGAATGCCTTGAGAATGTCATTTCCGAATTCAAGATCAGAATACTATCTAGGTAACTAACTAAATAAATATATAAAATGAATGTTTGGCAATTCGAAATGCAATAACGTAAGAGTTTATTCTGAATAAATGACATTTTCAAAACTGTAAAAATTAATTTACACTTGATGTGGTTTTCATAAAGAGCAGCGACCGCTATTTGTCAAAATTTTTATTTCATACATTGCTATATTTATATATTTTGTTTGAAATTTTTTCTCTCTATCGCCTTTTAAGTTCAAATCAATTTTTATTTATTCGCTTTCAAATATACAAATGCAATGGGATTTAGTACATATTTTATATTTCTTGTGTGTCTTAGGTTGATATTGATTCGCATGATAGTTTAGTGTTTACTGAGAAAAATAAAATCGTCTATGGTTTCTTGAAGATGTAATAATTTTATATAAAACTATTCAATTATTGAATCCAAGAAGCAATATTTAATTCAAGAATATAAATCAAACTAATTATATCTAAAATATTTTATTTTAATCAATTTAAAAATGATATAAATTATCCATAAAACAATTTATTAAAAAAATTAATGGACATAATTTTTATATTTCCAAAAGAAAATCAAAATTTTCATTTGAAAAAGTTAGTTTTTATACCAACTGTACGTCCAAATTAAATTTATATAGTGGTTGAAAAATCTTTTTGATATCAGAATTTAATCAATTTAACTTATAATTATTGATTTAATTTCTTTAAATGAAATTAAAATTTTTCCTATATTATATACATATAAATGAATTCAAATAGTTTTTCATAGAACTGTATTGGATTTTTTTAATCATTTAAAATAATTAGTCCCATATATTTTTATACAAATATTTGGAAATGTTAGGACGGAAATAAGTAAATAAAATTGCTTCGGAATGTTAAGAACTTAATCTCAGAATTTCTAAAATAGACTTCCCAACAATCACGCTCATATAATTTTGAGGACTCGATAGTTAGTGTAATTTTGATTTATTTCGAACTTCTGAATTATATGGGGGAAAATTTGCATCAAATTCGAAGATAAACCATCCAGGTGAAATGCAATGAAAGTTTCTAATAAGGTAAAATTTTCATGCTCCATAGTTTCTTTACCTTTGAAGTTAGAAAGACCATTCATGTCACATTAATTCTTGCCTTATTATAATAAAGAAATTTTCAATAAACAGTTTCTGTTAGTTTCAGAGGATTTAAAATTAGAAGCTGAATGTTGACTTCCCATGTCAAAGTTTCAATTGATTTTGCTATCGATTAGTTTGCCCAGTACAGCCTCAGCTTACATGCAGATTTATCTTTATTATTTAGCAAGTCTTTTTATTGATCAACTAGTTCATCAGTGTTAATGCATACATTAAATGTCATTCGAATCATTTAAATCTAATTTCAGCCAGCATCCCTATGGTAGGGGTAGCATTTTGTCCTCTTGATCTGGGCGTCCTGGATCGTTCATGGTTGTGTTTATCTCTGAGGTGTGTGAATGTTTCTTTCTGTAAAAAGTTGTGGAAGCGAATGCGACATTTGAAGGAGCGAAGTCGTACTGTTTACCCTAGTTGGCGCTTCTGAAAAACAAGTGGTTCCCCTTCCGGCTTAAACTGCTGACAGATAACTGTCAGTAGGCTTGTAACGTATCATAAGTAACAACAACAGAATATAATTTCATGGCCGGGATTTTCCCATACTGTTCGATGTTAAAGCATTGTTATTTTAATTATTTTGCTTAATTCTTTGTATTGTGTGAATTAACTCTTCTATTATAAAACGATTTAATAACATCTTAAGCACCGGATGCTATTCCAATTATATTTCATTGTTTAAATTATCCGACTCATTTATCTTAGAAATTTTGGGTCTACCAAATTCGCGCTTTTATTTGTCTTCTAAGCTAAGCAGATATTAAACAGAAACCTATTTCAGTAACTTTCATCAACAATAGAAACAGAAAGATTAAATTATGTAAGGAAACAAAGAAAATTATTTGAATTTAAGAGCAAGAATGCAAAAAATTGCAACAGTGGCAAGAATGTAAAGAATGAAGGAAAAGGAAATGATTTTCAAAAAACTGTAAAAACTCTGCTCAAATTTATACATTTATAAAATTGGTATTTTAAAAACGGTAATTTTACCGCATTTTAAAACAGTGTAAAAATTAGTTTTCTGCAGTGATATTTTTAGAAGATGTAGCGAGAAAAGTGCAAAATTCAGTTCACTTATTTTATTTGAAAAAGTAATGAAAATCAAAATTTCCGAAGCATAACTGTGGCAAATTTCGTAGCTGTATGTCAAACGATATATCTTGTAGAGCACCAATAGATACACAAACATTCAATTTTATTAAAAACCAATAAAGTTGTGAGCAACTTATTTTCCAGGAATGTTGACTATATATGATTTCAGATAAACCTTTTAAAGCCGTGTTATTTTATATATCTTACTTAAATACTTTTATTTCCTCTGCTGTTTCCTAATGCAGACAATCAAATAATATCATAATACTGTTAGAAATATGAAAATTTGGTTCACATATCTTCTAAATTTAGCAATATTGTAACTTCTTTTTTTATTTGTTTTGTAAATATCTCAGGGATTAAACAGAACAGCTCTTACTTAGATAATAAAAATATATTGTTTAGATTAAATAAATAAACTTATTCTTACTAACTTAACATACTTATTTAGCTCAAATAAATAAAATGAAATCATTCGAATTAACACTTGATGAAACAATAAAAATTGATTTGGATTTCATGCTATCAATGAAATTATTTGTTGAAAATTACGGAAAAATAATTATAAAAATATTTCCAACATTCAGCAAACATTTTTTCAACTAATCCTTACAAATGATTAAATAGATTTTTTAATAAAAACTTCCAAGCATAGTAAAATTTATTAATTGTGTAATAATAATTTTGGAGCTTATAACGCAAATATGACAAAACAAGTAAATATAACTCTCTGCTTTAGAAAAATTTATTTTTTATATATGCTGAATCTACTAGCAAAAATGCATATCTGTAAAATGGGAGTATAATGCAATCTGAAATCCAAAAATAAAAGAATCATGATTTTTTTAGGTTAGTGAGGGTAGAAGGCAATGAGATTCAAGAGAAGCCTGATAATAACTTGTTCCAACTTTAAACATGTCATTTTCTGCTAGAAATTAATAAAATGTGATTGGTTCCCAGAATACGAACAGTAATTTTCTTGGTAGGTTATAAATTACAATGTACTTATTGACTGTGTTTCTTGTTTAGATTAACTAACGTTTACCGCAGATATTTTAACTTTGCTTTTTGCATTAAAATCTGTCTTAAATTCTCTTTAAAAAGATATGTAAAAATTTACGTTTAGTGATATCTAACATTTTCCATAAGCCCACAAAATTAGAAAACATAACGATAAAAAATGCAAGAATAGCATAAATGTAAAATGCCAATTGGAAAAGCTGTATGGACAGTCTCAAATTTCAGAATCCCAGAGCTAAGAGTATTTCAGGAATTTCTTTGGAAAATTTAGAAACCTAAGATTCGAAATCAGTGTTTTCAGTGAAATTTTTCCACTCCAACCTTATGGCTTCTGTTAAAAAATTCCCACCTACCACTTTCCTAAAGAATGTTTAAAATTTCTGTTAGACAATTTAATGCATATTCTCGATTAGTACATAATAAAATTGTGGATAATCTTGTGTGATGTACATCACTTCTTAATTTACAACATATCTTACGAAGGGAAAAAGTGATTAACAAGTAAAATGTTTATCTTCATAAAATTTCATTGATTTGTTAGAATTATATTGTTTTAAGAATAGAATAATTTAAATATTATATTTAATGATGTCCTCTTTTTATTAATATTTGTTTAGCTAGAGACCAATTACGTAATATTTAGTGATTTTAAGATTGTATTAAGAATATAATTCATTTTACAATTATCTGCTTAGAATTTCAGCTATAATGTGCTGTTATTGCAAATATTTTCAAAATGGCGCCTGCAAAAAAAAATAATATGTAAATACATAAAGGGTTGGAAAGTTAAGTTTTTCCAAGAAAAGGAATACTTTTTTTTATATTTAAAATGCTTCAAAATATAAAAACAGACAATAAGCCAGTTGTAAGTGGTTTTTTGAAAACTGTATTACATTATATTTAAATCATATGAAAGTTCATTAAACTATATTTTCTAGAAAGTGAATATATAAAAACATATAAATTTAATCTTTTGATCTTCCCTTTCGCATTTACAAAATTTATTATACTAAACATTATGACATAAAATATCACCAAGATAATTAAGTAAACACATATAAATCGGATGAATTATATTTTGAGCCATAAAATAAGAATGGCTATAAGAGCGTCGACCAGCTATTCTCCTTCTATCTATACATTTGGAGTAAAATTCACAACATAAAACATTCTTATAGCTTTATTCTTATAGATATTATTTATTTTTTAATACTTCGCAGGTATTAAGCGTCACCAATTGACCTTTGTGGGTCACATTTAGAATAATTTTCAAAACAAAAAATATTCTTATAGCTTTATTCTTTTAGATTTATTTTTTATGTGGCAAGTGTTGAGCATCACCAATTGACCTTTGTGAGTCACTACCGCTAATTTTTATTAAAAAAATTCTCAATTACTCTAAGTCTCTCTTTGAAAGAAATATCTAGTCAAAATTTCGCAGTGACAAAAACTAAATAAAATGTATCTGTTATCGATTCAGCCATTTTTTTTATTAATACAGGAACTAATGACCCATTGATTCTTCATCAAAGATCTTCGCCTTCCATTTTTATCTGAAATACTCTTTCATTGCATCGTTATGTGAAATTTTATGTTTTCATATGTGACCTTAGTACTATATTGAGATCATAAGTGTGGACAACGAAGATGATAGTCAAAAGAATGTATCTATGCCAATTAACTCTGAAAATGATATTAGATCACAATAAAAATAAGCATTCATTTAAATTATGAATGTGCAAAAAGGATATAGATTATTTAAATTTATTAGCAGTGCTTCATAAAGGTAAAATTTATGCCAAAAAATTAACGAAGTCAGGGGTGTGAACTCGGTTAAAGTGTTTTCTTTTCTTTTAACAACGACCTAAGGAGAAAGAAAGCTCTTAGGTGATAATAAATAATGCCATATCGAGAATTCATGGATTTTTATATGAAATAATAGAATTTGGTTCCACAGTTGACAGTTTGAAAAATTCACTATTTTCCCATAAAAAATACCAAAGAAGCACTATAAAACTAGCGAGCATGATCACGGTCTGAGTCATAAGAGCTTCCATAAAAAATATCGAATGAATGTGGATTTCTTTCCTTGATTAATTTTTGTCTTACTATTACTTAAAATACACAAATACGTATTCATAAATGAAAATAAAACCTGTAGTCAGAAATATTTCTGTCATTCATAGAGAATGTGCAGTGAAATCGTGTTGCAGAAAGTTCTCTTGAGAATTGCAGCAGAACGAAAAATCGTTGAAGATTATCTAAAAAATATATTTTTTATGTGACATGCAACATCGGACCAGCAATTGTATCTAAATAGGGAATTCATCTCCACTTCAATTATATTATTGTATTTATTGCTCACTAATAATTGTACATGGAATCGATTCTTAATTGCTTTTAGTTTCATACATACATCTTCACTACATGTTGTTCTAAACTATGTGAATATTAAATGGAATCTACCCCTTTTAATTTCCAGCAATGCGAGAAGTTTATGAAACAATGAGAACAATTAGAATCTAAAAACCACGAAGCAATCTACGACAAAAATATTTCTGGAAATACTGCCAGAATTCAACAAAATATCTACCACATATTAAATTGATCTGAATAAGAAAAATAATTTACAAATTTTATTAACAGTATAAAATTTACTCCTGTAGTATAATATTTTAAGTTAAAACTGAAATGCCTTAAAATGTAGCTTAATTTTCAGTTATTCCAAAATATATTTAAAATTTGAAGAAAAATATCCCCGTTGTCCACAATCTTATTCTTCATGATATTGTTTCGGATTTCCATTGGATTCGTTTGATAGTGGGTGTATAGTGTGAGAACACAATCAGCAAGCATCAGTAGAACATAACAGTGGCGTTTACTTAAAAGAAGGCATGATAGCACAAAGACGACATATATTTACAGCCGAAACTAACATACAGCAGCATTCAAAAACAGTATTCCACAAGTAGGAATTAAGCAGTAACAACGCCCACAGCTCCAAAGCTGTCAGATATAATTCAGCAGGAGAGAGGATCATCGGAGCTTCATTCTACTGTCTCTTCAGATGGCTGAAACTTCACGCTGGTTCTCGCTTTAGATGTATCACTACCACAAGACTGGCTACTCCACACACATGAAATAGCTTCCATAGATGACAACAGGACTCGGAATAGCAATTCAGCACCCACACAAAGCTGACACTCTGCCGTGACTTCTCTATCCTCTCAAAGACTCGTTACTTGTTGGCGACTCTGGCGACATTTCACCAGGACTCTCTCGCAACTTGAGATTGCCAGACTTTTATAGTTCCCGGTAGGTGGGCTTAGAATCCTCTAGGTGAAACTAATGAATCTCGGTTTCGTATTCATCCATTGTAATACTGTATCTTCCATCCATGGACGTATCGACAAAATACTCAAAATTTCAAGCATTATCCATTGCGTCACCAAAGGATTACTAAATTTACTGTCGAGCTCTGGGATCACTGGCTGTACAGTATTCAGTACAGGTGGCTGTAAATCAGTCTTTCTTATGATGACAATATTAGCTCTGGGAAGAAAAATTACAGGTTTCGAACTATATATGTGTTCCGAATTTGTTATCGCTAAGTTGGATTGAATATAGAACGTAACTTCACACCCATTTGCCTTTATTATTAGATTATAAATGATGTAAATGGAGTGTAGATAAATAAAAGATGAAAGTAATGATAAAAAACTATTATATTGTAATAAAAGAAATAATAATGCAACTTGTTTACTTCACTCGATGTGTTTTGTTTTGTTTTCAATTATAATGAATAGGTTTTGCAGTAACTGATTAGAACGGATCATTAACGTATATTTTTATATATAAAATTAAGAATTTTCTGGGAACGGAATGTAAATTGTTGGGAAAAGATGTTAAAATTCTTGAATAGATGGCAGTTTCATGAATAGTTTATATAATTGTTTTCTCACCTACTATCATGAATTAATTGCAAAAATCAACTAATATTTTAAATAATTTTCTGCAGATAAAGTTTCAATTAAAAATTGCGGTATCAGGAGATTAGTGATAATTTTCTCTTTTTTTGGAAACTTTTGGATAGTATTTTATACATGAATATCAAATATCATGGAAGTGATATTAAACGTTGTAAAAGACAGACATGTAGCCCAATTGTATAACTAGTTTATATTATTTTATAAATGTTCACAATAAATTATTTCATTTGTTTTTGATTTCTATATTTTTATATTCCATATATGCACAGACTTGCTTTTATGTTTCAAGTACACAAACAATGCATTGTATACTTCCATCAAATAATATTGTATCTTTCATCCATTGTATCCTTCCATCTTCCACCGTATACTTCCATCAAATAAGTAAACAGATTATGTCCTCTGCCTTGGGTATAGAATACAAAAGTGGCTACAATAAAGTGGGAAATTCCGTGTATCCTTTTCGAATCAGAATTCTGCACGCAATATCTAGAAAACATATGTTGTCCTAAAGATTCTTCAAAAATTATTTCCTTAGTATATATTTTTTTCCAAAAAATTTCCTCCCCGGCGAATGGGATTCATTTCAAAAAAAAAATTAAACATTGATTTCTTCTTAACTTTTTCTGACAAAAAGAGCTTTGTTTAACCGCACAAAATGAAATGCCAAACTTATTGTATCGACATTCCAGATATGAGACTTTCAAAGCGATGTTGCAAGCATGCAAGGAAGTTTCTCTATTTGCTTTAGGCGAACGCTTCAAGTTGCTCAAACAATAGGGATACAGACGAAGTGGGAGAAAATACATAAAGTATGTCTCTTGTTTTGTTGGTCTAACTTATTCCTCTGGTAATCGGATTTTCTTTGAAATGTGGGTTTCTAAGATACGTTGCTTTTATAGTTTTCTTTGTTGTGAAGGAGTAATTTAAAACATTATTCTCGTCAGTTGTCCTTTTTCTTTATTCTCATCATAATGATAACTTTCAACCATAAGAAAATAATTAATATTTATTATTAAAGCATGTAATTCCTTTATGAACTCTTGAACAAACTAATCCTAAAAAAGAAATAATTCTTGTTTTTTTTAATTCGAGTTTCTTTTTATTTATAAAAGTTTAGAAGTGAAAAATATTTTCATATTATTCTTATATTATATAATGGAACCTAACATGCGCAACATTGTTGAAACTGAAAAGAAAAATTGGAGAACATGAGTACATAATTTCAAAATGTATTCATTTTTTAAATTATATAACGTTATAGATAATATTCGATAAATTTTATTTGATAATATAATCAAATTTCTTTAAAGATCATCCTTTAATAGCGCTGCTTCAAAATATTTCAAGAAGCTATTAAATTATTTACGTATTTAAATAACAGATGATCAATATTAACATTTAAATATATTTTTATGTTAGAAGAAAATGAGAAAATGATCATTAGATTTGAAAGAAACTATGCTATCCTTCATAATTTCCTCTTGAAAATGATATTTCCTAAAACCTCTTAAAATTTCTTTCTAAAATTATTATTATGTGTTCAAGGCTACAAAATTATTCATACATAATGTATTAGGTTTTCCTACTATAAGTCTAAAAAATAATCTGTTAACCTTTGTCAAATATTTGCCATGCCAGCAATTGTGTCGATAGAAACAGAAATTCTGTATTTCAAAATTTGTTTAAAATTAATTGCTATTCATGTAAAAGAATCTGTTCTTATTCAAAAATAAGAGGATTTCAATGATATCTGATTAGAGTTATTTTCGAAAAATTTAATATGTAGAGCTTTCTTACCATTTGTAGAAAGTGTAGCATAAGAATCTCAAAATATTGTGTATAAAAACGAAGTTTCTAAACGTGCTGTGCAAATTATGAACGCTCGCATCTTTCAATTACTTTGATGGTAATGATGATGATGTTATATCCTCGTTTCAATGGAAAAGGAATGTAGTAATTTCTGAGGATGAAGACTCCTGAGTACTCGAGAGCAGAAGTTAAATGTCTTGCTCATATGATGATGACACTCAGATACTTGCTTTCACACATCTCACACATGGGGTAGAACATCCATTCTCGAATTAGGACTTGAAACCGTGACTCTCAGATCACAGGAAAAATGCTCTACCCTAAGTCAATACCCCGGATTTCAACTGCTTCCTTTTGAATAATTCTGAATCATGGATTACTTCTTATTATTTTGAATTACTCCTTCTTCAGCATCCTTTTTTATTTACAAAAGAATTAGGGAAAGCTTTCTTTCTAATAGTACTCAGTGTCTCTTAATATTTTTAGCGTTCATCTAACAATAATTTTTTATCCATCATACAAAACACGCTTACACTGCAACAGTTGCACTACACAAAAATTTAATAACATGTTCATAATAAACAGCAAATGTAATACAATATAATAAGAAATTTGATCTTAATATCTTTTATTATATCGAAACCAAAATTCAAATAAGATATCCTACATCACTAAACTATTAAACTAAAAAATTAAAACAGTATACAGTGCAATCTGAAGCACCTACGATATAATTTGCAATTATTTCAAATATAAGCATTTAACATTTATAATGTTAAACGCTTATATTTGCAATAACGTTATGTGTTTATTATATTATTTAAATGCTTATAGTTTATGATAGCATTAATAATTTAATTAATCTTGGAATTTCAGAAAATTTTAAAATCAAAAGAAAGGGCTATTTATTTTATAAAGTAGTATTTTCCATATAAAAATTCCCAAATTAAATGCATTTTTATAATGAATTTTTAAAAGAATGTCTGAAAAGTAACAAAGAGAACATTGCACAATTTATAAACTTACATTGTAAAAATATATGTTTCTATGTATTAAAAACTCTACTTTTAGGACTTACCTTTTTGTATATGTTTCATATGACTTTAGAGTATATTTTATATAATTGTTGTGTAATTCAAGTAGTAATTCGTAGATTCTTATTCAGACGTAGGTAACTGCAGAAGTGAGTATGTAAAAGTGTGATCCCAATGTTTCGTGACCTATCTAGAGATTTTCCCTGATCCCTTGTAACTCTAAAATTAACCTAGCAATAAATAATTTATTCACAAAGACTATTTTTGGTAACATTAAAATTAAAAGGCCTTATATTAGGTTAAACCTTTATTTTATAAGGTTTTAAATTCCAATATTTCTCCTAGTTTTTCAATTAGAGTTTATTCTTAATTTGTGACTAATCGTATTTAATTCTAATAAATTTGAGAGAAAAAAAAATGTCTCTATTTCTGGAAGCGCCGCGTACTATTAAAAACAATATCCAATAATTACCCACTTCTGACATCCCCCATACTTCAAACCAACCAATTTGAAATCTAAATTTCTCTCAGAGCTTTATATTCTTCTGCTGATCTTTCTTATATAATAAACGCAAAATACTTCGATTGAGTTCTATTCCAAACAATTAATGGTAACATATTTAAAATCGTAGTATCTAACAGAATATTATAAGTAGAAATTCCTATACTTGACTAGGCACTCATTAACTTTATTCCTACTTAGCCAATTCATAATTGGATGCTATTTTTCCTGATGCTATATTGGAAATTACCCATTTACTCTACAATTCACTCCAATTCCATATATTATTATAAACTTGTTAATGTTTCATAACTTTTTGGTTAACTTCCTTTGCTTTTATTTTAATAAAGTTTAATTCAAAACTCAGAGAGGATAAATTCAGTTTAGTTTAAATACAAATCGTGTTTAAATATTTTAAATACTATGTTATACGTAACTTTCTCTCATAAAAATCACTTATTTTTCATACTTTTAAGCGGTCTTAGCAATAAGCTAAACTAATGCATATATAAAACAACTCTTTTCCTTTTGTAAATCAAACATATCAACTATTTTTTTGTAATTATTTATTCATAAATTGGCTTAATTGATTATGGGATTCTTCTCTAGAATGATACATGAATCTGTTAATTAACACCATCGGAAAAAATCCCGACGCTAATTAGACGCTAGTAGACGAATTAGACGCTATAGAATTAGACCCGAATTAGACGCTAGTAGCATCACTCAAAATTTACATATTAGGTTTGCTTTAAATGCGTGATGTAAATTACGTGAGTATTATTTGTCTTTAAAATTTGGAGTATTTAGTTATATTTAGAAAACTTTATCAACAGCTCACCGACTTTGAACAAGATTGTGTAATAAGACTACGTGTGAAGGTGGAATTTTTTTCAGCGATTTTTCAAAAAGATTTGGCCGGAATGTATTCAATGAATATTATTGTTGGGAGAAGTGGCCAAGAGATGTTACTGCCTCAAAAATGGGTGCCACACAGCACCATTGAGAAGGATGTCCGGCCTATGGAGAGCATCACACAGCGTCTAAAATAGAAATATGAGTTGCAGTTGGTACCACAGTGACACAACGGTTTGAAATTGGTTCATTGAAGGTCAGCTCCAAGTCAGGCACCTCGTCATCTGATATCGGTTCAAAATTACGAGGCCCCTCCCAAAACAGCCCTAATGTTGCTTTACAACAATAATATAATAAATCAATATAAGGCGATGATAATTAATATAACTAAATAATAATTAATATAACTAAACTAAACCCTGTAGTGGGCAATCCACTGACTCCAAGCCATAATTATTTGTGGTGTCAAGCCAGAGCTAATTAGAAGACGGAGTGAAGATATGTTGGGTTTTTTTTTATGAAAGCAGACTCAATGTTTGTGTCCTGGTGGCAGTGTGTTGGTCTGAAGGATGCCAGCGGAATCCATGTAACCAAATTGTTCATGGTCTAGATACACTGGATCTGCAACTGGAGTTATGGTCTGAGTAGCAATTGCCTATGGTAGCAGGAGCACTATCGTGGTTATACCAAACACAGTTACTGCAAATTCATAAGTGAGTCTGGTATTTCCACCTATAGATCTGTCATTTATGAACAGTATTCAAATGGGAGGGTTTTCTAACAAGATAACGTTCTCTTACCACTTTTGTATCGCAGTGTACTCTATAATGTGTGGACAAGTTACCTTGACCTTCTAGATTGCCGGGCCTGTCTGCAATTGAGCATATTTTGGATATCAATGGACGATATTCCAGTATTATCCACAGCCATCACTGATAGTCTCAGTATTGGCAGAACAAGTACAATAAGCATGGAATTTCTAAGAGATAGGTTAGCTAAGAAAACATTTTGCTTTACCTTTGAATACAAAAACATACATATGTAACATACAAAATTTAAATTTCCTATTAATTTCATAATATCACCTCTCTCCGTAAAAAATAAATAATAATTCAGGGAAATCAAAAAGCTAATTCTAAAAAAGAGGGAGCAAAATTACTTTATAAATGTACCAAACTCTTCTTAACTGCTCTAAAGAAAAACAAAAGAACTTTATTTCCATTCCGTTTCAAATTTCATAAAATATTTAGTGACCTTTATTCTTCGTCAGTGTTTCACGCACACAAGCACAAAACCAATTTCTTTGCTCACTCTTGCTTAAAAGAAAACATCCTTTAACCTAAAGACTATTGTGTAGTCATGACGACTGTAGATTGGATTGTCAGTGTTATCAACCGAATAAGGAAAAACGAAGTGGTTGTCATTCACGAGATAACGCTCAAATAAAGGAGCAAAAAAGAAAAAAAAATCATGATTGGTTTCTATTGGTGGATAATTTCATGTCTTTGACAGTTTTCCACGAAATGAAGAACAAATTAATGAGTCCCTTGCTGTAACAATGAGTTTTTCATTTTACACTTCATTCAAAAGTTATTGTTATAAACCAACAATTATATTGAAAACGATGGACATAGCTTAATTTTTGATTCAAATAAAAAGCTACATCTTACATTTAACACAATTTCAAACAAACTTAATTCATGCATTTCACTAGACATTTAAAAATATTTCAATATTAAAAGAAAATATATGATTGCGATTGTTTCTTTTAAAGTAATTATCATTTTCATTATCCATGCTGAGTTTTTGTTTCAGTTTTCTGTATATGTTGTGACTACACTAAAATGTCAAATAACGATGTAAATAACAGATAAAATAGAAATGCCTATTTAGAAATATTAGTCATACTTTTTGGAGAAATTGGTTATTTTTGTTTTGTTTAAAATGCAGTCCAATTTAATGAATAGCAAATTAAAAATATTTCTTTTTAAAGAATAATGTTTTAGTCAATGAAATAAATAAAAACTGTGATAATTATCATATAGATATAAATTGAACGACACCAAAAATAGAAAACTCAAATTTACTAGATTGAAATTAAATTTGCAGTTGGTTCAACTAGTTTTATTCATTGGATACTTAAGGAATATTGGAGAAAAAATATTACTTTTTTTGTTTTCCTTGATATCTGTTGGACAGAAATATTTACTTACTGGTATAGAATATTCATTATTTAATAGCATTATTTAAGTACTAGTTATGAACAATTTCCATTTATTACTGATAACTATTTCTTACAATTCCATAACTTTTTCATTGTTATTCGCCTAAATATGAAAAGCCTTTGTTTGAATCTTTTGTAACGGTTAATCATTACTTTTACATGTTTGCGTATTCCTTCTTGCAAATGAAGAATAACTAATGTTTCTGTTTTAATAACTTCGAAACTTTCTTGAAGAAAAAATGTTTAAAATCATTTATCATATGGACTCTTTTATAAAAAAAAATGAAAAATAATTTAAATGCTTATAACTTGAAAACTTACCAAAACAAAACGTATAAAAGTCTTAAAGATCCGAAAAATGTACGTTTCAGCAAACATTTACTTTATTTACATTTCTTTAATCTTACAATCAATACTCCTAACTTACAAATGCTCATGCTCGGATTTTCCCTTATTTGCATGAAATCTATTTTCTATAAGATATTATAAATATTTGCCAGAAAAGTAAAACTGAATGAATTTCATTTAAAATGTCATTATGTATTTCATTTCGTCAAGTTCCTTATGAATTTTTCAAAACTAATACCAGATACGAAGACATATAAAATAAAAAGCGATTATTATTTTATCTTATTATTCAGAATTATTTTTTTATTTGAATATAGAATCAAATTCTATCATATCATTTTAAAAAGTTTGATCTTTAAAAAAACATCAATTATTCCTCGAACATGCAAAAATAACAAGGCTTTATTTACAAATTTAAGATTAACTATTAAGTAGAAAAACTGATTTATTTTCTGGAATTGCAAACCAAAAATTATCAAAAATATAAAAATTAGAAATAAACAAAGATTTTGTGGCTATTTTACATTATTTAAAATACCTATAATATGTATTTCAAACATAGAGATTAAAGATTTTTTTATTATATATTACATACTTTAATTTTAACATCAACATGCATACATCCCTCTTACCTAAAGACCTGAAAATTTACAATCAGATGGGATAGAAAAACGTAAAAGGGAAATGTGAATCTTGACATTTTGAGAAAGAATTCGGTAAGACATCTACAACTGTCCATTCTTTTTAAAATGTATAAATATTTAAAACTGAAAAGAAAAACAAGTAAGAAAAAGAAAACACGAATGAATTAGGATTTTGGTTAGATAAAAATATTAAAGAAAAATTGTAATAAAATTGTAATAAAATGAAATTAATGTAAGATTGAATTAAAATTAATTTAATTTAAAATTAAAATTTAACCAAACCACTAGAGACAAAGTACTGTAATAGATGGAAAATTATGCCAAGAAATTTCGTGACTTAAGATTTCGAAATCTGAAAGCAAAGTTTGTGTACAGTTGTAAAAATATCTTGTTTCAATAACATTTTATCAATTATAATAATTTTAAAACTTTTATATTATATCAAAAATATTAGTATTGAAACAAATTTATAGTAGACAAAAATGTTTAGAATCGTAATCACATTTTAAATTTTAGGGAATATGTAAGAATTTTTAATGATTAGATAGCGCTTCATGTATTTGATATATTATCTTATTTTTCCTATATCATCTATAAGTCTTTTATTTTTTATCATTTATTTATTTTTATTTTTAACATGCAGAGTTATCATTCTTTCTGTAAACAGCATCATGCAATGCAAACGGAAGAAGGGTTGCAACGGAATTTCGTATATAGACTATACACGAGCTGCATTAAAGGAATTAAAAAAAAATTAGTTCAAAAATATACATCAGTGGAAGCATTTTTCGAGAAGGCATTAAACACAATAAACGACTTAAACGTAATACATTGAGATGAAAAGGAAACTTTATTAAAAAAGGGTTCGGTTAAGAAACATTGCAGTAGTTGTCATATTTTATGTCATTGATTCAGACTGTAATAATAACGGTATCTTGTTGTAACATTAAATAGAGAAATAACTTCATAACTAGATGTACATTTAGTGTATTTGTCTGCTGTATATATAGTCTAGATAATTAATTATGATGATATTTTCGACCTTGAAGTTCCATTGTCAAATTTATTAATCACGTATAAAAAGCGCACCAGTTTTCACTGCATGATTGAAAAAGTTTGGTTGTTCGAATATGTATAAAATATGTTGCACATTAGCAGTATTTGGAGAAAACTGAAGCGTTATGTAACAATTAATAAACAGCTTAATTATTTTACATGACTTTCCTGAATAAGATTAATTAACCATCTGTATAAAACTTTAATATTTATTTTTACTATATTAATAAATATTTCTTATGAATAAATTATTTCTTTTAATTAATCCCAGACATAGTATTTGTAATAGTTGGTCGAACTGTCGTATCTTTGCTTTTTATAAGTGGGATAATTTTCATTATGAAATTTTATCTCTCTCGCAAACATACATTACTTGATGAAATTAAGTACTTTATGATTTGATAGGGTATCTAGAAACAAATAAATAGGTTTTATACATTTTTATATGCTCCTTGGATATTTTGTCTCCAAAAATAATAAATGCTGGAGTCCTGGCTTAGGAGTAGCATGTCTTCCGCATAATCTGGGCATCTTGGGCTCACGTCCTGTTTCAGGCATAGTAATTATTCCGTGTTCTATCTGTAAGTAGTTTGAATGTGCCCCCCCCCGATAAAAAAAAGAGCTGTGCAAGCGAATGTGAAGCAGGAAGTAGCTAAGTCGAACTCTTAGCCCTAATTTTCAGTACTGAAAAACAAGGGATGCTCATTTCGACTTAAATCGCTTTCTAGAGGTCGATGGGTTTTCATAGTGCCATTGGTAACGACAACAAAAGTATTAAATAAAAGAAACCACTTCAGATAACATGAAATAGATGAGTAACGTCCTCCGACATCTGTTATTTTGACCGTTATATTATGGATACTATAAAGAAATTAATTATTTTCTTTCAAAATTATTGAAAAAAAATTATTTTGAGTTATCTGCTCTTGTTGCGAACATCAATACTGAAATTGTAAACATATTTCTACCGATAAGATAATCTTTATTTTTCCTTCAGAGTTGAAAATGAAAATTGTTGTTCTAGATGTATTTCAGAACTTCAACAGGTATTTTCAAACACAAATAAGACGTTTCTTCATAAGAGTTAAACTAGAAGAAATCTGCTCATTCGTAAGCCATTTAAAGGATAATTAATTTCCTGTTGACGAATTATTTGTAAATTGATTTCCTCTAGCATAGTGATAGAAACTATGTATTAATAATCTCGTTAAAAGTAGGAAAACAAGAGGAAAAACTCATAAATTTGTTTGCGAGCAAAGTTACTATATCATTATATTTGCAATCATCATTTTTGAAATTATTTAAAAAATATCTACTGAAATCTGAATGATTTGTTAATTTTAAAAAATTAACAAAGTTTGTAGAATTAAAGTCAGCACAATATCTTATGGCAGTCTAGTTAAATGAAATTACATTTTAACAGTAAAAAATATACACAGACAGAAAGTATTAGAATTTCTTTTTAAAAAACTGCTTTTTTAAAATACTAAATGAATTTTGGCTTTTGAAAGTTTTTTTTTCACATGAATTAGTTTTGAATCTGTGTTTACCTGCAATTCAGGTTATCTCACCTCTTAACTACTTAATACTTAGAAAAGACGAATTTTTTCTAATAAATTAAGATGAAATAAATACTGGTTTAAAGGAATTTAGGAATCAGATAATTAGGGTAAAAATTTGAAATGAAGAATAAAAAATGATTCTATATGAAAAATTATTTAACTTTAGATTTCTACCTAACGAGAAGAAAAATAGAAAAAAAATCTGCAACTTCTACACACTATTTATTGTAATAAAAATCTTTGAAAAAATTACCATAAAAAGAAATAACTGCATATTTTTACATCCAAATGATTTTAAATTTAAATATTATACTTTCTCAACATCTACACGAAATGGGCTGAAATACACTGCAAAAGATCATATAATCCATATTTCATAAATTTTGAATGTACAAATTATGCTTTATTATTTTGTTTTAATTGAGAAAGTATCATTTTCCATTTTTATTAAATATAAAAACTATTCATTTCAAATTTCTTTAAACGCTATAAGAGCGAAAAGTGAGATTTCAGAAATGAAATTAGATTTTATCTAATTTTGTTTCTAAAATCGATATCTTAATAATTGTACTCCTAAGAAATAAATTAGATACACTAAGAATAATTTTTATATTTATTAATAGTTTTATAATTTGCTTACCTTATTTTCTATAAATTTAATAAATTAAATTTTTAACAATTAATTACAATTAATAAAATTTATAAATCAAATATTTAAGTTATTGCTTTCCTTGCTGATGAACAATTAAGAAATAAATTTATTTTTGTTATGAATGGAATATATCTGCATGAAGAATCTACATGATGTATGAAAAAACAAAAGTTCTTCAATCATAATGAGAACACTAATAACATTTTGGGCTAGATTTATTTTGAATATATTATATCACTTCTTATTCAGTTAATTGCATTTCGTACAAAAGGAAAAAATAGTTCTCAAAAACTATTCTTTTTGCTCAAACTATAAGAATCCATCTAAGTTGAATCAGAATCCTGGGAAAGTGATCATTGCAACATATGTCTATACATGCAGAGACAAAAATGATTAAACTTTTATTACGTGAGGTGAGGCCTGGAGAATCAATACAGCAGGACGGGCTTGAACTAAATGAATCAAACATATTTCTCTTATTGTTTATCCATATTATTTTCTTTTTTTCCATATATAGAGAGCAATATATATAGATAACAGATTTAATTAATATTTATTGAAACTGCATTCCCATAGTAAAAACACAGCAGGGATTAATTATTTTTTTCAGATTAGTAATTGCTAAGATTAATTGATTGATTTTTTCTTTATCAATGCAAGAAAGGATTGATTATTTAACATTAATTTCTTGTTTTTACGGAATAACTGAGGAATTTACATTGTATTTTTTATCTTTGGCACATAAATATTTTATTATAATATAATATATAATTATATCATAATATTGCGAGAAATCAAAGATGATGTAAGCGACATGGAAAATTTCATAGATTGGAATTACGATTGCAATAGCAGGCCAACTTAGAGCAGCTTTTTAATTTAAGTCATTGCGTTTATATGCATGCGAAAATACAGGCCGAAGGTTTTAAACTTCTTGTCATATTTTGTTCAAATTTCGGTAAGAATCTAAAGTTTATATGCTGACTGATAAATTTTATCTACATCTCTTATGATTTGCTGATGTAGAGCAAACAGGCAGACAGAGGCCATATTAATGGATTTCATTCAAAGTTTAAAAATTATTTAGAAATTCGTTTGAATTACATACATTTGAATTTTTGTGTTATTGAAAGTGTTTCTGAGATATCGTGTTCACAGACATATGTGTATAACGCCAGAGTTTGTTCATAGAACCCAGAGAAGACTGAAATACTCAGATTCATCTAAATCTTAGGACCATTTTTTGTCAAGATCAAGAATTTTTTTCATTTATTCCGCTAGTAGACAAAATGAGATCATTGTAACATACAGTTATACAGAATCTAGAAAATGAGATTTATTAATAAGTGACAGTTTTTTATTCCTATCGTTTCATAGATTAGGCATTCAACATGAAAGGTTTGATCATATTTTTCCATTTTTGAAGTACATCGTTTATCTTAATGGCTTTAAATAACTTTAATGCGAATCCAATTAAAATGCAGCACACTTCCAAGTATCCTGTTAGCAATTATATGGTTTTTAAATCACAGGTCTAGTTTTCGTTTATCGTAATTAAATGGGAAACGCAAAACTTGCATTGGCAAATATACCAAGTCATTGGAAGTGGGTGTCTACTATGATCTTACAAAAAAAGCATTAAAGTTAACACAATAAAGCTAATACGTTGCGAAGAAAAGGAAACTTTATTTAAAAAGGGTTCAGTTAAGAAACATTGTAGTCTTTGCTATATTTTATGTCATTGATTCTGACTGTAATGATGACGATATCTTGTTGTAGCATTAAATACTAAAATAGCTTCATAACTAGATGTGCATTTAGTATATTTGTCAGCAGTATATATAGTCTAGATAATTAATTGTGATGATATTTTCGATCCTGAAGTTCCATTTATTGATGAGAATGTCGTACCACTGTGGTAACGGGGTACAGTAGCTTCTGGGGGTAAAACTCAAAGTAAATGAGGGCATATATCTGACATTCACACACTCGCTTGCAAATTTTTTTTTCACATGCCTCATAGACAGAATACAGACGAAGAACAATCATATCCAAACCAGGAATTTAACCGGGGCGCATGAAGAGTAAGACGAGCTACGCATAAGCCAAATCGCCAAATGCCATGTGAAATTGCCTAATAAGACTTTATATTTCTTTTATATTTTGATAGACATATAAACTTCTAGCCTCTATTTAATATATAAAAATAAGTTATATAAAAATATAAAAATAAGTTCTCGAAATCTGAAAATGTGTGTGGCAAATGTAAACGATGAAACTGTTCTATTCATACCGAAGCAAATTCAATATTATATCTAATGAAAGAATCTTTCAGCATTCTGAGAATATATGAATAGTAATTAGACAGTTAATGAAAAGGCAATAATCTAATATAGCATCAATCGTACTCATAAACTGGAGCACCGAAGGCAGAAGATCATCTTCATAAGGTGCCAATGAATAGAGCATATTAAACTTTATTAATAACGTATAAAAAGTGCGTCAGTTTTCAGTGTATGATTGAAAAAATTTGTTTTTCGAATCTCGATATAATATGTTGCACATTAGAAGTATTTGGAGAAAATGTAAGCGTTGTGAAGTAATTAATACGCAGCTTAATTATTTTTATAAGGCTTTCCTGAATGAGATTCATTAACCATCTGAATAAAATTTTAATATTTATTTTTACTATACTAGTAAATAATTCTTATGAATAAAATATTTCTTTTAATTAAGGCCAGACTTTAAGTGCTTCATGATTTGATAAGGTCTCTTGAAACAAATAAATAGGTTTTATATTTTTTATATGCTCCTTATATATTTTGTCTCCAAAAATATTAAGGCATTGAGAGTAAGCGTCTGCTATGATCTTCGTAAATATCTTGCACAAAATATAATTTCTGAGAGTAACAGAGTAACTTTCTGCTCTTTGTTCATTGTTTCGTCAGTGTAGCAGAATTCTATTGCTGCCATCGTTCCTGATTAACTGGATTATAAGTGGAAATTAATTAGAGTATTCGTAAAGTTCTTAGGGTATGCATAGTGATTAATATGCTGCAATGAAGATTTCAAACTGGGTTATAAAAGAAATAAAGCAGTAGTGACTATGGAGGAGAAACTACGCTATATACGGCAGCTAGACTCTGTAGTAACACTAAAAGTAAGCAACCCTATCTATGTTTCATCGGCCGCCTTCACATTCCACTTGGCTGAGATAAGTAATATTGGAGATGAATGGAGGGCTTAGTGTACAGCCGACCACCCCGCCATTACTGAACGAGACAGTTTCGACAGGATTGGAAGACCCAGTAAAATTGTAAAGATTTTTGATAGCAAAATTGTTTGATTTTGCTCAAGAAACTAATCTAAGCTACTTTCAATAAAAATGATAAATAAATATTAATGAAATGGATTTTGAAACTACATATTAATAGATTATAAGCATGGTCATGAAATACTAAATTCTATTAATTATTAATTTTGTTTAAAATATCCTTAAAAAAGGAGAAGTCTTATTGCACGAGAGAAGTAATTTTAGGAGGCGAGTTTAATTCAATAGACTTCGTTTCATCATTAGTAAAGAAATGAAATAAATTTAAAGTGAAAAAATATATCAACTTAAAAACTATTTCCCGTAAATTCCAAAAATTATATGCTTATTTTATTGCTTAATATTAAGATAAGAAAAAACACAATTACAATATAATTGGAAATAAAAATATTAAAATATGCATATAATTCCACTGAATCTTCTTATAAATAATTTGATTATTCACTGGTAATTTCTCATTTCTTAAAGTTATAAAATGAATTACATGTTTTATATTGAACTCATGAAAAGTAATCATTTTTATCTTCTAAAATAATGTAATTTACTCTTCATTTTAGCAATTTATTTATGAAATTATTGAGATAATATGTTTTTATCTTATTTTAAGTTAAGATGAAAAATTCAGCTCATCTCAATGGAAAGCTAATTCTGTAAACTGGTATCAAATTGAAACAAATTTTTCCATTTCCATTCATGCTTTAAAACTTACTGTAGGATTGTAACGATAAATATTAAAAACAAACAATCTATTTTGCATGCAAATAAACATATATTAATGTTAAATTAACTCGTTTGAAAAGATCATGGACAAATGAGTCAGTGAGTGAATGAGTGAGAAATATTTATTGACATTTAATGTATATAAAAGGGAGAATTGTTAAATAATCAGCCACTATGGAATGAAAACTTTTTTCTACTTCAATAAATTTCTGATTCCAGAACTTTATTAGTCTAATGGCATGAAAAATTCATTTGGTAACTTTTTAAACCCAACTTCATTTCTATTTATATAATTTTTAGACTATTAAATTTTTTATAGGAATAGATTCCATTGTATTGCACGACTGTCGGAAACATTCTACAGATATTCTCAAATCGAAATCCCCTGAATCAAAAATTAACTACCTTTCCATGGATTATACATACAAAATACCCCAAAATATTAAAAAAATCCATTAAAATATTCAGAAAATTATGATAGATGGTAATACATTTCAAATCAAAGTAGCTCATTAAGATAGCTATAAAACATAATGCTGGAAATGGATTCGTTGTTCCAATCAGCACCTTGCTCTCATTACTGAATCGAGCATTAATAGTAAAACGTTTCTATAAGAATATACGGTTCAAGGAATCAAGGCGAATTACAGCTCCATTTTATTTTGAATTTAGTAATTCTTTTGAGATAACGAGGAATTCGGAGTATCGTTTATAAGAAGAAAGATCATCTGTAAATGCAGACCAGGTTTCTGTTGTACCAAATGCAATGGGAAATTTGATAGCAGAAACATCAACTGAGAATAGTGGCGTACATGAAACTGAGGGAGTAACTCAATAGACGCTTTCTCCACGGAATCTTGAAACTGCATGGGTAGAAAAAAATTGTCGTTGAAGAGTGTGAGTTCACAACCAAACTACGTCATTTTATACGTGAGAGTGTTTGATATAGTTTCAATACATCCTTTATTCTAGAACGTTACTTTGTACCCCGATAGAAAATCTGTCCAACTACTGCATAACGGTATATTATGGTTTTAGGAGAATTTTTGTGGCAATACGTCATCGTCGTCAAGCAGGGCGTCCCTTTTCACATTAGTAGCTTCGTCAAGAAGTTCTTCCTATTTGCATTCACTGAGCCCGGAGTGACACGCCGAGGATGCAAAATTACATGTCCTACTTTGCTAGTCATCAGAACTTATTCCATGGGACTTTTTACTATGAGGATATATAAAGTCTCGTTTCTGTATGAGCAGACTAACCACTTTGGTGGAAATAAAGATGCCATCAACAGGTCATCAGTTGCCTCGATATCAAAGCACTACACTCAGCTGTATCTCGCTTGCTTTATACCTTGTGCCGGATGTCATGTTGAATATCTTTTGTTTCAAAATAAAATTGGCAGTTTTAATTCACCGAGACTTGTTTTCCTGATTTACATAAAACATCTCAGTTTATCGTGTAAATGTTTTATATATCAGTCATTTTCTAAATCACTTTAATCAGGAAAATGCACAGGTTAAATATATTCCAAAAAAATCTTTTTTTTTAAGTTTGCACCAATTTATATTCCATAATATTTGAATGTTCATATTTCATTCATGCTTGTTGATAACTATTTGAAATTGGTGGCTCATCAAGAAAAACTTTTGAAAGGAATATTTTTTTCCAATTGCTTAGAAGTAAGGGTCTGAGATGATATTTTTAACCTTTAGCTTTGATTCCTTTTATTATAATCTGTATTGTCATATTTAAATAAAATAAATCTAAATCTGGTTATTTTCCTTAATTTAAAATTTATTAAATCAATTGAGATAATAATTTATTAGCATAAAGAAAAGGAATTAAAAAAAATTAAGAAGATTTTATCGACAACAGTATAAAACTGCATTCAAAAAATTAACAATATATAAATTTATTTTTAAAAATGTTAAGGTATCCGACTACGTTAAACACACTGGTTATCTACCACATTCGCGAATTCGCTTTTCATTGTTTTTTCTTGTAGTTCAGATTTTCCTCTTTCCAAGATTGTTTATCTTTTCTAGGAAAAGGAAGGCCTGACTTATCACCCAGGGTCACATATTTTTTACGCTAAAATTTGTCTTTCACTTCAATTTTCTCAAGACTTTAATTTTCATAAAAATTCCGTACAATCAACATAATATTTCAAACAGTAATGGATGTATTTACATAATAATTTCAGCGCGTGTTTTAAATAATATGGGCAGTGAAATGAACCAAAAGCTTCATTGTTGGTGAAATACGTTTTCACCTATAGGTATTTTTTGAAAAATAAAGTAGTAAATTTATAGAAAAAATGCATATATACGTATGTTTTTATCCATCACTTATTTGCATCTCAACGTGTTTTTTTTGGTCCATTTCATTCATCATTACATTCCGTAACTTGTGTACAAAGAAAAATAGGATTGCTGCATTACAATTTTGTGTAGACTGTTAACCATTTTGGTTAAATTTCATTAGAATTAAATACAAATTTTCCTATTTCTTAAAATATATTATATTTACAAATAATTTTGTTGTATTTGTAGTATTTTGTATCATAACTGACAATGCATTTTAAAATCATAGCTCTAAAAAATAAAAAAATAAAAAAAATCCTTCGAACGTAGTCGGATACCTTAAACGCTCTGCGGGTGTTTTTGTTCTTTTAAATGTGTTTGTTTATAATCACTTATTTTGTGAAATTAGCAAAAAAGATTATCTAAAATTATTAATAAATTCCGAACTATGCGATATCAATGAAGTAATTATCTATGGTAATTTCAACATGTTTAATACCATTGCTTTAGATTAAAAGGAATTTGAAGATATTAACTCAGATTATAAGGAACTTATCTTTATCTATAATACGTGCTCAGAATTTAGCTTTAGAATTTGACAACACTCTCTTCGAATTTAGGTACTGATGTTGCAACGATGCTTTCTCTTTCCCATTTTAATATTTCTTGAATACTTTTGAAACAAACCAGTTTTTATTCTATACAATTATATACAATTATAGAATATTAGATTCCTTACTTATTAAGCTTTTATTTTTCTTCACTATTTAAAAATTTTTGCAAATATGGGATCTAAGCTACTTTATAGTTTTCAGTAATTTACGACTCCCTAGATTATTAAATCCACAGTTTAACAGTATGAAAACACATTTTCAAGAATGCATCTTCACTTAAAAAACGTTCATAGTCGAAACAGCATTTAAATTTTTTTTTAATTTCTTCAATTTTATTATTTAAGTTATTGCTTGATAAAAGATTTCTAAAAAATATTTAGTACAACCAAGCCATAGAGAACGCACATAAATGTTTCAAATTATAAAACTACAGAATTCTATCATGTTAGGGAACTGATGAAAAATCGGTTACTATACTATTTCTCACTACATCCTAAATTTCTATATTTAGAATGTAGAGAGAAGTCAAGAAAAGGAAAAAAAAGGAAATTCATACAAAGATATCATTCCAAATTAAAGAAATTGATAAATAATAATAAAAAGAAATAATATAGATATAGTCGCATTTTAATGAAGTAAAATACATTAATTATATATTTTACAATTTTCTTATTTTTAATGAAATATTATATACTATTTTACATAAAACGTATCAGTCACTTACGGATCCAATAAATTCAGTCTCTCCGGTAATGAAGATAATCTTGTCCTGATAATAATCAACAATTCGAGGTAGATGATCGTTTTCACTCAATTCAAGCATTTTCTAAACAGCGAGCACAGGAGATTTCAATTCCATCATTTTATAAAGAAACAAGAATATTATCAATCAATCAATCCTTTAATAGGAGCTATTATTGCATAACTGAAGAAAATATAAAATTCTGAATTTTAACTGAAAAAAGTATTTTTACTATATTGCATGATGAAATATCGAAAAACTTTTCTTTTTTCCCCATCTTTTGTACTTGTTTCAGTATAAATATATTGCCTGAACAATAAAAATATATATAAGTAAAAAGAAGGAATGCAAGTCAGAACCTGGCTGTCAAACATATTAAATACATTGATATTTGATTAGCAAATGCATTCAACGGAAAACCTATATTCTAGAATTTTGCGTTGCAAAATTTTATCATCTACATATAATTTCTCATTACTTGAAGATTAACACATACTTTACTCTAATTTCCATAGGTATTTGTATGCCATTAATGATGCATTAAATTGTTGATTTTATATATAACGAACGAATATGAATCACATGAACACAGGAGAAAATTGGAAGCTGAATAAATTAACGATTCAGTGAATTTGGCTTCAAAGTATATCTGTATATTAAAGTATATTAGAATATATTAAATAATATATATATAATTAAATAATATACTAAGTATATTAAAATAAATATTTTGTAAATACAGTGCAAAAAAAAATTATAAAAGTAAGTAACCAACTGACATATATCAGGGTAAATAAACTAGAAAACGTCAATTATTGTTTTCTATACAGCAATATTTATTGTTAAAGAAGTTGTAAGTAATAGCGAACTATTTTTCATAAAAATCGTATTAAGTATTTTTCTTCATAAAACTACCTCTTCATTTTGAACTTTTAAATAGAAAATACAAAATTTTTGAAATTTTATTCATAGTATTTGGAATTATCTGAACACTGAAATTTCATAATTGGTCTTATCAATAAAATCATAAATTTATATCAAAACTAGAAAGAGCATGATCTGTCTAATAATATATAGATCTACTTTTCCTATCTATAATCAATGCAGACTTGATGGAAAAAGTTTAGGAAAAATCAATTTTTATTTTTGAGAGCATACGAGAGAAAATGCTCAAAAGTTATTGGTAAAATTGGCCAACTTTCTTTTCTACCACGTTTTTTATCTGTATACAATTTTGGGCCCAATTAAACAAAAGGAAAAATGACTAAACTTGTATTCTGCAGCTTACAAATAATCGAAAATTGCCATTTGTTTGTGCGCATGAAAGTCGTTGAAAATTATCGTAATATTTTTGGTCAACACTTTTGGTACACTTCATCTGTACGTATATATATATATATATATATATATATATATATATATATATCAGATGTTTTCTTTAGGGAAACAGGAAAATCCATAAACGCCAACTATTAACGCTGGTTGAAAAAGGAAGTCGATTCTCCATCTCAAACCTGATAACATTAACATTATATACTGTAGTGATTATGCTAAACAAATAATTTTGTAAAATTTGAATAATTCGATTTGGAACTTAAGGTTGAAATCATTTACTATGACCAATTCAATAGTGACCATTGTAATGGATTTTTAAATCGCCTTTTATCAAAAACTAAATTCCACATGTATCTTATAATTTATCAATAAAAAGTTCAAAAGCATGATACTTGCATTGAAGAGAAACAATTGTAAAAATATAAGACCAACTTAAATCCTAATAAAACTAAATAAAAGCTCATTATTTCCATATAATTTGACCAAGATCAGCAAAACGGGCAAATCTGCAATATATATATACATTGAAAAATTTTACCTTCGTGACAAGCGATGTGCAGTTAAACTTTCCGTTATCTGAAATATAGTTTTTGACATTTGCTTCCAACTATGAAAAAAAAAGACTTTTTATACATAGAAATATGTATTCTGTGAATTTGTTACCAATTATCGAATTTTTGTTTGCGTGGTTGATTCTGCCAGTGTATATCATATCATGGCAACCAATCAAAATGTTTGTCGTTCGTGATTGATTAAGTGGGTGGGAACAGCCATTAGATACAAATGATATATAATCAATCCAAAAGAAATTTGTTTGATACATGAGGATATGATGTATAAATGAATTATTTGTTTTTTATATATTTTTTTTATTTAGGAATAATGTTATCATTTCATCCTTTCACAAAAATCAGTAAATTAGAATAACTTTTCATCCAGATGAGTGTAAAAATTTCTTTTCATTCTGAAACGTAGGGTATTTCTTTTGAGAAATAAAACATGATATAAAAATATGCAAGGAACGGTAATATTAATATTTTCAGAAAAGAAAAATAAAGCATATCGAATTAATCTTACATAACCGAACTACAGACTTCTGTCTGAAAAACCATTTTTGAAACTATATTTTATGACAAAATTATTTTCTCATATATAAATGAATAGCATAAAAGTCATACCTTTACCATGATTTGTTTTGTCATATATAAAGATTATCATTTTGTCAGAGACAGATGGACAAAAATTTTATTAATTATAATACTTCTAGTCATTCCATTTCAGAATGAGACATGATTCTTCAATTTTTT
>JAPMOQ010030349.1:771039-799578 GCA_026543055.1 Argiope trifasciata | reverse complement strand
TACCAAGTAAAATTGATATGACAAGTAAAATTGTTTTCATTTGAAAATGAATACCCATGGAATGAATACCATTCTCAAATATAGATATCGCCCTGATACAGTATATGTTAAAAATATGCTTTTAATTTGATGCCGTGATATCTGAATAAATATAATTAGTTTTTGTGCAAATAAATCGATTAATATTTGAAACTGCAATTTCAACTTACTTGAGGCATTCCTGCATATTTCGTGCAAATATAATTTACTCTGAATTTTAACACGTTTTCTAACGTTTCTAGGGAAATCGAGACGATGCGCCAAAATCAATGACTGTTATGTAAACATGTAATTAACGCTTCCCAAATAACACTCAAATAGTGTACAATATTGTATTACATTGATCAATATTCGTAATATTGAATAATATTTTTAATTAATATTATTTAACATCGTACGATATTGTGCAACAGGCTGTGCTAAATTGGTTAAATGACTTATTTTCTAAATTAAATTTAATATATATATATGCGTTCATGTCGTAATCAATAAAAGACTATATTTTTTTAAAATCATAATGCAATTTAAAATCAAAATATTTATTTATTTTTAAAAAAAGTATCAATTTTTTAAGTAAAATATGTTCTTAGTAAAAATATTTATAGTAATTATAGTAAAAATTTAATACTCATTTGCTACAAAATAATGTAGGAAAAAGAAAAAGAAATGAAATTTTAGAAGGAAAAATGAAATGCGTCCCATATTTATTTCACTAAACGTCTTCTGAAAATTTGCCACCAGTTCATTAAGGCGATTAAACAAAATCTAATATAATTTCAATAATTTGGCCACTGACGTCCTTAATTTTTTTGCATTTTATAGAAAGAATATTATGCAATTTCTACATATCATAATCCAACCAATTGCAAGTGTACAATTCTATTTAGAAATCCGATATTGAATTTGAAATTTAGAGATATCGGTAGATAATTAAATGCTTCTACGTTATTTCATGACATTTCTTTCTATGTTTCACAAATTAATTTTGTTAACCATTTATTTGCTGTGAATTCATTATTCTTTAGCATTTCTTTATTATACAACTACCATTAACAGTTCCAATACCAGCTTTTTCTTTCCCAATGTTAAGATATTTTATTGCTCTAATGGGTCAAATAAAGTACAAATTGCTGTATTCTGTTAAAATAAAAATAATTAATTATAAGTGAAATTTTTAAAGTGAATAATATTTGTCCTAATGTTTTTAAAGGGGACATATGAATTCCATTGGGTTTGAGGTGACCATATAAAATATAGTGAAAAGGTGAGCCTCTAGTTATTATAATATTTTTAAACAATTTTATGGCAGGGAAATTATTACCAATTACGTATGCAACATTATTTATGATATCTCTATCCATCATACATTGCAAAACAGTTTTTTCAAAATGCAACTTTACTAATGGCAAGTATAATTATCGTTCAGGTTTTCTGTGAACACTTCTTCACTAGATGTCATTTCAAGAACCCTTCCAACTAGTATAAAATGATTAAGACATTAATTAATTAAAACCATTGATTTATTTTGGTATTCTAAAATTATGATACCGCTTTTCTTTTGTCAACACATACGTATTTTTTAACTCAAATTAAAATGTATTTAATTTATTTACTAGAAATAATGATAATGAAAAGCTCCAAGAAATGGTTGCTCTTTGTAAACCAGATGGGCAGAATGCATATTGCTTCAGCAATTCTATGGCAGAAAATTTTATCGTCGACACTGCATCAGATTTACCTGTCGCCATAGTGCGTCCATCTATAGTTATGAGTACATTGAAAACCCAATGCATGTAAGTAGAAAATCAAATTCTTTTATTTCTTTTATACAAATACTATTGCTATTCGTCTCTAGATTGCACAAAAAAATTCATTCCTGTCTAACATTTGGTAAGATGTTTGAAATAATATTAATATAACATTCATGGATCGGTAATAATACCTATTTTAGAACACAGTTTTAGTTCTTGGTGAAAAAAGCATAAAAAGGGATTAATGAAATCACTTATTTCTAGTATGCCTTAAATATTTGCTGTTGTAATACTATGAAAAGTGTTGCTTTTAGCTCATTTGTTTAGACTTGTCACATGACGGTATTGTTCCTAATTTTCAGAGCATCAACGGCAGGAATACAATTAAAAGCTCTATGAAACAATTTTTATTGATAAACTATATTTAAAAATACTTAGTTGATAACATTTCAGATTAGTTAATTATTGAGAAGAAAACATAGATTAGACAAATTGTTGACTGGTACATTTTCATTGCACAATCTATTATGTATTTAAGCAAATTAGGCAAAGGCTTGAAAATGGAAGATATGGAAGATCATTTTGGTTTTATTTAGCAATACTTTATTTAGTTTCATGTAGTAAAAAAAATTAAATAGCTGCTCCATTTATTTAGCTCATAATAACAAAGTTCCGTATGAACTATTATGAACAAACACAAGTGATCGGTAACGGTGCTCATATTTTCATTCCTTGAACTATTTCATACATGGCAAAAAATAAGTCAATATCATTGGTTCGCACCGTCGAGAAATTTGCAAAGATAACATAATGTCATTATATGCGAACTTCGAAGTAGTATCAGTTCGCATTGTTAAGACTGTAATTCATAATTTGCGAAGAACGAATTAAAATCGTCACTGAGAGCACACGTCTATTAACGTCTTGCCTTAGTCACGTCGCGGACTGCAATTGCTAATAATGCGAAGTCTGTCTACGCATAGCATAATCAAGTTATTTCACATAATTTTATTTTATTTGTGTTATACTTACGATATTTAAGTTTAGTTGTTTAAGTTTAGCACGTTTAGTTGTTTTCGCTAAATTTTGTGTAGGATACTCCATTAAGGAATAATTAATTGCGATAAAATTGCTACTGCCACTATAAAAAGCAGAGATATTTGTTCGGCTGTTAAAAATTCGCTTGTTAAGAAAAAAAATTATTTGAAAAAAAAGTGCTTCAGTAACAATTAATGCTATTCCAAATTCGGTAGACAAAGACAGTGGTTTCATTAGTTTATTTCAAAAAGGCACAGGACATTCGATTCTTGAATACCATTGGATTATTCATGAACAAATTCTAAGAGTACTTTAACATGTATTGTTAATGTAATGGCAATAATAACAAAAATAATCAATCTCATACAGTCGCAGACTTTAAATAATTGAAAGTTTGATTCTTTGTTGGATGAATTGAATTCCATATGCAATGGCCTATTTATGTATAATAATGTTCATTGGTTGAGCCACGGGAACATTCATGAACAATTTGTTGACTGTTTAGAAGAAATCAGATTGTGTCTGCAGAATGAGGAGAAAAGCGACAAACTTAGACGACTTATAAAGAGAAACTTTAAGTACTTCCGAAATTTGAATAAAATATCACAGATTTAGATATACATAAGAAAATAGACGAAGTTGAATATTATTGAAGATTTTTTTCCTTAATTGATCCTTCAATCAAGCAATTTTCATCGAGATTTTCACAGCTCAAAGAAATATCGCAAGCTCTCTATTTTATTATGTAACCTTATGTGATTTCATTTAATAAATTGAATTAGTGGCACCTTGAAGAAATTGTAATGCAACTGATTGAATCGCAGTCTAGTTCAATGTGGGTACAAAAATTTATTAAAAGAAAAAAGTTAGAATTAAGTGAAATTGAGAGTTTAACAAACGATATAAGTAAAAATACCAGTAACGAAACTTTGGAAACATGGAATTCGATTCCAGACACAATTAATTGTTTGAAGAAGAAAATTCATACTATTTTAACCATATTTTCATGCCTCTATACCTGCGAGTCATTATTTTTAAAGATGAATAATATTAAAGACTCGCTTAGAAACCGTTCGGCAGATGACTCCAATTAAACGTGCATTTTACTAAAAATAACATCTTGCAATTCAAATTTAAATTATTTCTTATCTAATATGTAACAACAGAGATCACACCAATGTTACTTTAGTTTGAATTATATTTAAAGATAAAACATCTGCTACTACATAATACAAAACATATTTTTTCGTAATATATAAAGAATCTTGAGTTATTACTACTTAGTTTTTTTTTTCAATAATCATAATTAAAAATTATTCGACGACGCCTCTTCATTAAACATTTCTTTAGAAAAAATGCAGTTTGATCCATAAATGTTTGCTACTCCTGGTCTATCGGTATACCCTTAAATGTGTTTCAAAAGGATAATGCTGCTGCGTATAAAAATGAAAATAAATATATTAGACAGATACTGCACGTCAATCCAAATGCGGTATTTAACTTTATAAAATTGAAAATAGAAAAAGAAAAGAAAGAAGTCTGGTAGGCTTAAAATTCCTCATGAAAGAAAGCTTTTTTAAGCTCATGAGCACAATTTCTTACTCCTAAGCTTAAAAAGGGTGTAGAAGTGTTGTAAAAGCTCGAAATCAAGTAGGATTGATTCATGTGTCCACGTAAACAGTATACAACTACATCCAATGGTTTTGTTTTCAAAAAGTGGGGGCATTATCCAAGTGAAAACAAAGGCTTGGTATTAATAATTTCTCTTGGTTTAAGGAATACATGCTATGTGGATGTCTCGGATCACAAAATGGCTTTTTGTGACATTTTCAGATTTAAAAAAAAGATGGTACAGACAGTTATCAACAATTTTGGCATTATCTTAAGAATGCAGAACAATTTTATTCAGCTATACAAATGGAAAGAGGAAGTTTGACGGTCTGGTCAGCGGTTGATTATGGGCGAAGAACAATTTGGTCTTTCTCAATGGTTGACAAAAGCATAAGACTACATTAATGTTCTGAATTTTAAGCTTCCTACTTATTTCTTCGAATTAGGGGGTGCGTGGAATAGACGCTTCAACAAGATGATTAATCAATCCAAATTACCAATGAAGTTAAAAATTGGTTCACTGCAAAAATATGCAGATTTTACCATTATCAACTAAAAACCTCACTTTAAATAAACTACAAAATGTCTGGGCAATGCTTGTTCGTCGAGTATACACTAGTGTGAAGCAGTTTGAATAGCTCTCTGAGCTTTGAGTGGCATTAAATAACTCATGGGATAATTTTAGACGAACAGAAATTCTATCTTTGTATGATTCACAGCCAAACAGAATATTTGAAGTCATAAAAACTAATGAAAAGGACATTCTTTATTAAAATCGCTAATATTCTGTTTTTTTTTATAACTGCCCGTTTTCGGTTTTTCACATGGTTCTAAATGAAAAAAAAAATGTTTGTTATCATTTATACTTTAATTTTAAATATCACGGCAACGATGCTAATATTTGTTCGGTGATTGATCTAAAAAATAACTCTTATAAAAATAACTGCAGTAAAAATTAAAAAAAAACTAGTGTCCTTCTACTGTTCTTACTTAGTGTAATTTCAAATAGTCTTTTAAACCAAATATTATTATAGAACTGACGCAGATTTTTAAGTAGTTTGAATATATATGTAGAATACTAAGTGGACTGTATGCATTGCTTTCTCTATAAAGATTCTACGATTGATAGTTCGATGTTTAAATGATGAAACAAATGTGTAATCAATAATATTTAATTAACAGTCCCATACTATTCATAACTGAGCTCTCACTATAGAACTCGACCACGCAACGAGACGAACACAAGAATAAAAAAGCAACTCAGAGAGTGTACAGAGGTATGATTGCCACAATTGGCGTACTATCATCTTACATGGCAATAATAATAATATTTTTTTTACATTTACCAAAATACATATACACTAATGGGAAAAAAATCCCAACACCAAGAAAAAATTATTTTACAGTAATGAAATTTTAGGAATACATTTGTCTAGGTAACATATTTAATTGATTAAAGTTTCAAGATCACAGGTAGAGCCATTTGCGAGAAAAGCCATTTTAAATGTGAAATGATTGGTACATTAGTAACCGGTGTAACCGCCAGAATTTTGAATGCAAGCATGCAAACGTGCATGCATTGTGTAGTACAGGTGTCGGATATTAGTTTGTGGGATTGAGTTCCATGTCTGTTGCAATTGGGCGGTCAATGCAGGGACGGTTAACGCTGGTTGTGGATGAAGCTAAAGTTGTCGTCCAATGATTTTCCCATGCGTGCTCGATTGGAGAAAGATCTGGTGATGTAGCTGGCCAAGGCAGCATGTCGACACTCTGTAGAGCATGTTGGGTTACAACAGCGGTATGAGGGCGAGCGTTATCCTGTTGGAAAACACCCCTTGAATGCTGTTCATGAATGGCAGCACAACAGGTTGTATCACTAGACTGACGTACAAATTTGCAGTCAGGGTGCGTGGGATAACCACGAGAGTGCTCCTGCTGTCATACGAAATTGCTCCCCAAACCATGACTCCAGGAGTAGGCCCTATGAGTCTAGGCCGCAGACAGGTCACTAGCAGGCGGTCACTTGGCCTCCTTCTAACCAACAAACGGCTATCACTGCGACCAAGGCAGTGATAGCCGTTATCACTCCGGCTTTCAACAGAAAACACAACAGATCTCCACTCCGTCCTCCAATGAGCTATAGCTTGACACCACTCACGTCGCAAACGGCAGTGGTTTGGAGTCAGTGGAATGCACTGTACAGGGCGTCTGGTTCGGAGCTGTCCTTGAAGTAACCGATTTGTAATAGTTCGTTGTGTCACTGTGGTACCTACTGCAGCTCGAATTTCAGCTGCAGACGCAGTACGATTAGCCACAGCCATACGCCGAATACGAATACATGAATACGCCGAATACTTCCCTCTCAGTAGTATCACGTGGCCGCCCGGAACCTGGTCTTCTTGAGGCAGTACCTTCCCTTGACCACTGCCGCCAACACTCATGCACAGTGGATACATTCCTGCCAAGTCTTTCAGCAATATCGTGGAAAGAAAACTCACCTTCTCGTAGCCCTACAACACGACCTCATTCAAACTCAGTGAGCTGTTGATAATAGCTTCTTCGTCTTCTCAGAGGCATCCTTGACTAACATTTACCCACTACGTCAAATCTCAACTGTAAATAACAATCACGAACGTTACAGCGCCTATTTAAAGCAAACCTCATTTGCATGTTCATAGTGTCGCTACTAGAGCCGCAGTTACGCGCGTAGCTCGAAATTTGAATCGACGTCATCTTTCAGATGTATAAACACGCCTACCAAATTTCGCTTATCTAGCACAGCTCCTTCCTAGTGTTGGAAGTTTTTTTTCCATCAGTGTATATATTTCTTCTTCTACTACTTTTTTTTTGGTTGGGGTATACTAAAATTACTTAATATACAGAGAAAGAATCTTGCACGGATAGGGATAATTTTTAGTATTGTTTAGAGATTATTAAGAAAGCCATTCAATAATTCTCAGTTGTATCATGTGTGAATAAAAACCTTTTTAGTGATTTGTTGTAAATTTCCTCATTTATTATATGCATACAAGAAACGGGAGATAGTATAAGTATACAAGAAAAAGCATTTTCTAATATTTCTTTTTACAAGATATTTCATTGAAATACTGCTTATCTTTCTATTTCGATAACACAGTGTAAGGAATATGATGAAATAAGCATTTTTGAAATGTACTGAAACTAACCGAGTAAAATTAGAAATAGATAACTATTTAGAATAATTGTGTACCATCCTTCATTCAAAGTTGCAGTAAAAGAATGAGATCTGTAAATTTCTTTCTTAGAAATGTAATTATAAATTATCTTAAAACTTACATATGAATATATATGAAAAGATTCTTACTTCTAAAATTCTACATTTCATTGCAGAAATTGATATTATATTTATTCTTATCTATGAATACCGTTTGGCTTTTTTATCTGCTTTTAAATATAAATGACTTTAAAGATAATTTCAGACAAAATATAAATACATGCAGTTTTTCTTTACTTCAAAATTTATTGGAATCTTTTTTACTGACAACCAAACATTAAAAAACACGAAGATGATTTTAATTAGATGAATTAGAAGGAGCATTGTTGACAATTTTGTTACTAGTGATTTATCATGTATTTTAGAGAGACCTAAAAGATTGCCGAGTCTGTTTATTTTTTTCTTTGTTTGCCTTCAATTTAATCTAAAAATTTTATAATTCCTGCAAACATTTGAAAGTAACAAAATATTTTCTCTATTATACAAGGTGTTTACATAATCTAATACTATCATTAAACCATTTGAAATAAGTTTTATGAATTTAAAACGCATCAGGACCATGCAAACTGAATCTATGTTGGATTCAATTGGTATAATATTGATGCTAAAATGAATACTCCTGTTAAATCTATGGTGGAATGATTCTTGTATCTTCATCTCCCTGATTATCTGCGTAATTCCATTGTCAAATTGCTATATTCCAAGCATTTCATGAAATTCGTTTTTGTAAATACTGTTTAATATTGTAGAGAAATTAATAACCTATTTATTGCTAAGATATACCTATTAGAAGGATCCCCTTTAAGTTGAATATAAAGAAGGACTGGTTTGCTGTTAAAATCCTTAATGAAAGTTATCTGTCTCTTTATAGAAGAAAACGATAAGACTTCTATCATAAGCTCTAATTAAGGCATTTTATGAAAAAGAAGATTCTTCAATACATTGGGATTTCATAGAAACACTTAGGAGCTCTTGGTATGCTCTGCAGTTGTAAAGTACTTATAATCAGAAACAGTGTATTGTTAATATGAATAGCTAATGATTACAGTTTCCTTCAAATATTTTTCTTCACAAATTCTCCCAATGTTATGCCAACTAGTTCATTATTCAATTAAAAAAGTGTTCCAAATGAGAAATAAAGGGATTTTTAAAAATTCGGAAATTAGGTGTTAGGTATTAATGAATAGCTTATTAGGTAGTGATAGGTTCTCTGCAGTGAAATAACGAATAAATATCATCTTTTATTCAGAGATATTTGCAACCCTTTCTTTTTGGGTAAGTCATGTATTGTTATTTACGAAATATCATATATAAAATTACATGTATGACTAATCAATAATCTTTAATAATTTCTTTTATGAGACATCTGAAATGAAAAGAAACTATTTAATTCATGAGACAGTTGTATTTATCCTTGTTTTAATTGTTAAAGATGCATATGCGGTTGAAACTGATATCCTTTCTCTTTCATGTAGCTTTCTCATCTCAATGTACATGCTAACCTCAGCCATCTAATTATCGAAGTTTTTAAATCAATATTTTAATTCAAATCAAACATAAATATTTTTAAATATAGCAAAATATTTTCATTTCCCCACTGACAAATGAGTAAGGCTTCAGTTTTTCCCACACTAATGACGTTAGTTTTAAAATAAGTTTTGCGAATTATTTCGAAAGATTTTGTTTATTTTCTTAGTGTTTAATGCATTTAGAATTTAAAATTGTTAATTAATCAATCTTTCAGATTTATTCTGAAAAAATAAAATAGAATAAAGAATAAAATAATATAGAATTTACTTTAAATTAAAATAAAAGAGAATAAAGGAAATTAAAAATTTCTAATCTACATAGATTCCCCAATTCGCGTAGAACATTCACGCATGCGATTTTGTTTTGATTGTTGACAATTTTGTTGAAAATTTCGTGAGATATTACATACATTAAGAAAGATATTCTTTTGTACCAATGAGGTTTCAATAGTCATATAATCCATTTTCAGTTCCCATATATTTTTTTTTTAAATGCTTCATTTCAGTAAAAAATATTCTTATATTAATAGCAGTCTAATTATTTCCACGTTAATTTACAGCATAAATTCTACGGGAGCTAATAGAAAATTAGAGAGATACATGGTTGAAGGCCTTCCTAATATTATGAGTCAATTAAACGACTATCAAAATTTGAAGCTTTAAAATATTTTTATGAAGAAGCTATTAAAATAGTAGTTACATAAAATATAAAATTATTAAAATTTTACTAGCTTTAAGATTGATTATTTGGCTAATCACCAAAGGCTGCTAGTATGCAATAAAATTCTAAAAAAGGCATGTTCAATGGAGAAATTGAGTTAATGGACTGTGATGCAAAAATAAAATTAGCTGAAGAAAGATTTAATTGGAGACATTTCACTTTACAAAATACTACGAACGTAACAATTCTTTTATTTTTTCTTTAATAAAAAAATCGCAAGAAACTATAAATCTGGTAAAATAAGGTACCATAATCACTAAAGCCATATATTAAAATGAAACATTACTTCCTATGCTCATTTAATAAAATTTATAAAATAATTTCAATTTTTGGAAAATTACTAACATTGCAATGACATTTTCCAAGGAGAAGCAAGTCCTTGATGTTTGCAAATACCATCTCATAACACTACCACCAGAATAGTATGCATAGACACAACTCTTTATACACATTTTCTTTTTGAGATAAATTTGTGATGCATGTTCTCTTTCTAAGCGGATATATTGGATAACTACAATATGTGCGCATCTGGAAGAATCCACTACATAACGAACAGCGGAAACAGCTCTCTCGAATTATGGATGTTGAAACAAAGCCGTGCTACAGCTTACCCATATACAACCACCGTGAATACCACAATGCTATCTATCTGCTGTACTGAAGCAAAATCTTTACTTATTCATTTACAATAATTGAGATATTTGAGCTAATGAATATTGAGGCCAAGGCCGTTTGCTTTCCATGAGTAACAATTATCACTAGGTTAGCTAACATTAACTTACGATAACACACATTAATATGCTAACTCATTAATTTACTATAATTTAATACGAACAGCCACAGCTATAACCTACTTTTAATATGGGCAGACTTTGTATTACTTCTATGCTATATTATATTTTCTCTGTCGGTGCTAATCATTTTCATAAGTTTTATACTTTCCCCATTTATTCAAAGCCTTAAATGAAATGTATAATTTTAAAACTCAAGAAATAAGTTGAAGTCATAAAAAGCTATAGACAGTAAATCATAAAAAGCTATAGACAGTCGATCATAAAAAACAGTGGATCAAGCAGTAAAAGTATAGACAGTAGATCACCATATCAAGAGTAAAGAAATACGTATTTTGCTTTCGTTTTAGCAACATTTCTAATTTTTTCCCTTCTTACATGAACAGTGGCATCTTTTAGTGAAATTAATTCTTTAAAAATAGGAGATAAATTCATTTTATTTTTGTTTTAATTTCGTCTCGATATTGAAACATTTCTATGGAAACATGCAAAAGATATAATTTTATTATTTATGATTCACAATTGTTCCAGAGCGAAAGAAATATATGAGTATTTTATGCTATTGATTTTCAATGAATTCTGTTTAGTAGAAAGCTGATAATCTACTTTTATGTAAGTAAACAGGATATGATGATGCATGTATATGCTTTGAATTTTCGTCAAAAGCCTAAAATGTTAAGCCTCACAAACTTTCAAAGAGGTCAAACTGTAATAGATCCACTAGCTTGAGCAACTGTGAGCCATAACATTCTAGCGTTTAAGTGTTTCAAGATGCATGGCAGAGTGACAAAACTACCTCTGCAAATCAAAATGGTGAAAAGAAAGACAATCTGAGTGGATGAGAACATTAAGTATGAAACAAACGTCTTATAAAATTTGAATTCCAATGCTAAACTATCTTTTTTCTATGATGGCTGCATTAATATACATCTTGTGCCTAGAATATTTAGTTATATGATATAATAATTTGATGTTAATTATCTTTGTAATGAAATTACCTTTCGACAATACTTTTCAATTCTTATGTAGGGTTTTTTATTTATATCATTCAATAATTTTTTCCAAACTGTATTTCATAAGTTAAGGCATGATAACTTTTATATGATGCAGTTTTCAATTTAAATGTGTTTAAATTAAGCCAAACTATCCAAATTTCAAAAACGATGTTCATTCAAAAACATAGTTCATTCAAAGTCACCATATTCTTAGTCTCACAAGTTTCAACAAGTTAAAAATTATTGTCAGTCTATTAAATATGTCAACAATTTTTTAATGTGAATTATGTTTTTCTTTTCATTCAGATGCGCATCTTTACCGATATTTAACTGCACAGCCAAAGAAAAATCATGTTAAGATCTCGGAATATCAGGACATATTAAATAATATTTTTTTTTTTTCAAATTTCTTCTACCACAAGTATTTGCGGAGTGTGTCGAATCCGCATACATTCCAACAAATATCTTTTCCGTATAGCTGTACCATCACCGACTTCATGCAATTTTTTTAGATGGGATACTTAAAATTTCATGAAAAAAAAATCTAGGTAAGTTTTTAATAATTGAATTTACTTATTTCTTTCAAACTTGTATTAATTGTCAGCTTAGAAAAATGAAAAAAATTAATTTTAATGTATACATATAACAAACCTTAGTGGTATGTGTTTGTTGCAGCACTATAGGTCAGACAGTTGCATCTACAGCTACCGAATTTGGCACTTGTGTACTTTGAATGCCAGAATATTTAACTCTGAAAGACATTTTTGAACTTTTAATTAAAATTTTAATTAATTAAAATTCAGCGAAATTTTGCGTTTAACTCTTTAACTTCTGAAAGTATTATAGCAGAGAGTTAATTTTTGCATTAGTTTAAAATTCACAAATTATTTTTTGAATGATGCTAATGTTTTAACAAATGAATTAAATTTCAAATTAAAAATTATTTAATCATAAAAATAAAAAAGAATTTAATCATTTATTGAACGAAATATTATTTTTCTTCTGTTTTGTTTCATATGCAAAATGCAATGAGTTTTTTAGATGTTCAATTATCTTTCAAGCTTTTTTCATTATGTTTTTGTTTCATTGGAATTATTTATTTTTCTTAATTATTGATTCTATCCGATGCTAAAGATCATATGAGCCAAATTTCGATTGAATCCGTCAAGGAGAATGTAACTAAATAAAGTTAATAAAACAAATAAATATCTAATTAATATATTCATATTACTATGCATTTTTTTCAAAAATCCACAAATAAATAATATTTAAGAATATATTAATTGCAAATATAAAATTTTATATAAGATTAAATAAACTGTGTATGTATATTTAGTATTTTTTATTCAAAAATAAGTTCAAGAAAAGATTTAAATAGGGATATTTTGAAAATATATAAAACAAATCGTTGTCAATTTATTTATTTATTGTAATCGTTTTATTACAATTCTTAAATGAGGGAATTTTAGAATTCCAGTTAATTAAGGAGCATTCATTCTAGATACGCATCTACTCTTTGACCTTGCTTTGAAAAATAATGTATATTCAGGGTTCGCTCATAATAGGCGCACCTTCTCATTACACGGCAATGTAGCTCCTGGGGGAGGAAGAAAAAGAAAATGGAAAAATCATGGAGTCTGACACATAAAAGCAACTTTTATGAGTCAGTTTCGGGCTCAGACGGTTTCTTATTTAGGCAATTTCGGGTTTTATGATATGAAATAGATACAGTTAGAACAGATGTTAATAAATAATATTTTTAAACAAAAATAATATTTTCAGATTTGTATATTGGTGTATTTTGAGATTTGTATTTTTCTGGGGTAAATTTAATTGATGGTATTTAAATTATGAGGTAGATAATTAAATAGACATGATTTTAACAGTTAATAAATATGATTATTTGCTGTAAGCCTAAAAAACATCTTTCTTTTAAAACATTAATTATAATAAGCATACAAAATAATAACAAAGATAAAAATGCGGTGAAACGCAACAGGTAGGTAAGAATAGCGGTTTCACAGCATAAGATTTCAATGTGGCAGGAGAATCCCGAGCATCTGTTACACTTTTTTAAACTTTTGCTAATGATTTTCTTTTACGGTGAAGGAAGTATATCACAAAAAAGCCCAATGCAGGGGCATAAGAAAACAGCCAGAGATCGATAAGAAAAAAAAAGCAAAATTATATTCATTCCGCGTTATGGTGACTTGGAATAGGATTATACAGTGATCTCTTTCGGTACTATCAATTTGTCTTCGAAATTCAAATATTTGCCTTCTCTCCTCCTGTTGATCTATGCAACAAATGGTGTATGAGATAATGTGTGTGCTTTTAAAATTATCGATTACATAAACTTCTTTATTGTTGTAGTTTTAATATGTAAGAATTTTTATATACTGCTTTAAACAATTAGTAGATATTATGAATTTGCTCTAAATCGTAGATGAGGAAACGTTTTCGTGTCTTATTTATTGTGTTTCGATGCTGTAAAGTATAAGCAAAGAGAAAGTAACAAGGCACAATTAAATTTTATTGGTGGTATCTACCGGTAAAAAATATACATTTGGTATATAATGTTAAAAACAAAATTTCTTGAATAGAAACGAGTTTTAATACAATAGTGTACTGACATAGCCATCAACAACCGTTCTATAACAACCGCGAAGTATTATTATTGGAAAGGAAGAACGGTTGTTGGCGGCTAGGTCTGTACACTTTTCATTTTCTTAATTTGAGTCATTAATTGTAATTTGTCTTCTGTAGTCTTACCTTTTATATATATAATTGTTTCATTTGTTGATGTCTTTTAATATTTTGCTTTGTTTTTGTCTCTTGCTGTTTAAATTGGTATGTCTCTTTTGCCTTCATTTTCGGGTCACGAGGTGTCAATACTTTTGACCATTGTCCACCGATGCCTCACAGAAAAAATCCCTTATTTGGAATCCATGCTTGAAAGTGGCTACTGACGAAGTTTTCAGGCCGGATTCTTTTTCTATTGATTATTGTTTTGATTCGGTTGTCTTATTTTGTTGATTAATTTATATTCATTTGTATTTTAGTTGTAGCTGCATTTGTGCTCTCCAAATACAATGATTGATTTAAAAAACATTTTAGTTCTTAAAACTTGTTTGAATCAGTAATGATTTTTAGTTTCGATTCCGATTTTGGTTTCGTTTCCGTGGTTACTTCTGTTTCTGTTTCGTTTAAATAATTCTTTGAATATAATATTTTGGATTTGTTTCATTAATTGGTTTTTATTCATTTACCTTTCATTTTGTGAACTTTTAGCGTGTAATTCTGAATTGAGTTTTAATTTCAATTTCGACCTAGTTGGTTTCGTTTTAACTTTTGTTGAACAAGAAATGGGTTTTGATTGTTCTAATAATTTTATGATTGTATATATATATATATATATATATAACCATAAATTTATCGATTCATTTACCTTTAATTATTTCATTTACATTGTTGAACAATGCTTGTTGCAGTACATTGAGATAAATTCATTTTAGCATTTGAGAAAAACATTGTCATTATAATAATTAGTAAATTCTTTGAACTTTTCTAATTTCATCACATGACAGCTCGTTAGAAAAATCTCTTTAATTGCATATTATCACTCCCATCCTTATAGCTGCAATTATTTCAAAATTAGAGGCATAAAAGAGGAAAAAAAAGCGATGGAGATATTTTTTCCTTTTATTTCCTTAACAAATAGAGTTTACTTTCACCTTCCAAATAGGTGTCAGCATTTTTTTAAATAATTTTTTCCTTGTTAGCATAATAAGATTCCACAAAATGGGAAATAATTCAATATACATGGTATTCATTTATCTGTTAAAACTGGGATAGAAGAATTTCATATAGATTCATTGCTATAATTTTGAAATATGTTTCGTTTGGAACATTTAAATAATACAGTTGTCTGCAAAATTACTGATAACTGATGTGAAAAAATGATTTTTTTTTTCATTTGAGGCAATATTACATAAAGTTAGTTTGTTTGTATAAGCTTCACATAAAAAAAATACCAAAAACTTAACTATTTTACTGCCTTTTTTGTCTTTGTAAAATTGCTTTTAAGATTAGAGACCTATATTATACCTATTATATTCAAAAAGACCAATTGCAGCCAACCAATGACCAACTTTTTAACTGTTTCCACGCATTTTCAAATGCTATTTCTCTAAAAATGTGTAGATGGTAATCACACCCAACGTATGTACTGGTTGTTTTTCCCAAACAACCCAAACGGCATAAAAAGTACAATTTGAATCAAATTTTTGAAAATAGATTCAATCATTCATTGCATAAGTTATTTAGATACAATTAGATCGAAATTAGTTTAACGCGACTAAATAAATATCTGCAATTCAATACAAAATCTTTGTTAAAGTTCCATTAATAAAAATATTATTAAATTCTATAAATAAAATATTTTAAATTCCATATAATACTTCTGACCGTTTCCTTTTCCAATTCCGAATATAATATTAACATAAAATGGAAAAATAGCAATCGTCGTGAACATATCTGTCATGACCAGGGCGCATATCAATTACGGTTAGTGTTTTTTTTTTAAATATTAATACTGTTAAATTTAACAGAGTAAATAAAAAATAGTTAAATATGAATTTTCCATGTTGTTAAATTTCGTTGATTCATAGATTTTATATGTTCTATATTTTTTTTCAGATTCCTTAGCCAGTTGCGAAATTTAGAATGATTTCAGATCATCAGATCTTAGAATAATATCGATTGATATTTAATTGAAGAGTATAATTTTAAGTCGAATAATTATATATTAATTGAAAATTATCAATTTACGAGCCTTTTTTAGTTTCTTAATAAATTAAATTCTTGAGAGTAGTTAGTGTTTAATTTACCGAATGTAATTACTGATTTCCAATAATTCAGAGATTTATGCGAAGCATTATTAGTACATTCGAATTTTCGTTTTATCATCAATACTTTATAATACCGAACCACAGTATTCTACTTTTTTCTAATCTTCATCTTGATTTTATTCGATTTTTATTGCATGAAAAATTTCTAATCGTTTTTTGAGAAATATAATAAATCTCTCTAAGAATGTGTAATATGTATGAATATATTTCTAAACCTATCTTCTTTAATAATTTTTTAATCTATAAAGATTAAGATATAATTTTAAGTTGAAAAAATAATTTGAAATTAGATTGATGACTGCTATTCTATGTATAAATACAAATAGTCTGGATACTTCGAAATTGTAAAATCTAAAAATGCCAAACTAATATCTAGTGAATTAAATATGTATTCTAAGCTAGTTGAAAATCTATATTAAAAGACTATCAAAGAAAATTTTAAAACCAGACTATGCTTCTAAGGACCAAATCTGTGTTAGAGGACAATATTATGTAACTTAAAATGGCATTGAAGAGAAGTATTATCAAATAAATCAATCAGCATCTCGATGCAAAGTTCATATGAAGTCAATGTGAGCAAATTCTTGAAAATGTTTCTTTTTTTTTGAAACTTTTAACCAATTTCACTACGAGAATGTTTAGAACATTTGGTAAAAACATAGTTGTTTCCAATTAATGGCTCAAAATAAGGGACATATTTGATAATTCTAGGACATTTTATATATTTGTTCGCACTTTATTTTAAGTTTCTTTTAAATGCTGGTAAAACGATACCCTTTATTTTAATTCTGATTCCTTCAATAGAAATACACTGCCATTCCTAGAATTCATAACATACGGCATTTTCTGGATTGAAATAATAAGTGTAGTAAAAATTTTCTATTTATATAGTTAAGAAATGTTTAATGATTTCAGATCATCAGAGTTTTGAATAATATCGATTGATTTGAGATTATAAATTTAAGTAGAATAATTAAATATTAATAGGAAATTATAAATTTAAGAATATTTCTTTATTCCTAGGATTTTTTTATCCCTTGCTGAACACAGATAAAGGAAAAATCCAACAAAACATTAGCTTAGAAAATTTTAATTTGTTCTGGAATTATTTTAAGTTAATTCTTGTTGTTTACTCTAAACCGATTGGTTTTCTAGTGTAAATAGTATAGGTTTGGCATTTCCATAAAGTTAGTTAAGATATCATCTTTTGGTAGTGTTGCTAGTTTTTTACCCTTAGTTTAAAATAATTGATTTAGCATCATCAAGAATCACTAGATTATCGTTTGGTTTAAGAATCTGCTCTCAGTTTATTTTCTGTACTCTTTAAATATGCAAGTCCTGTTTACTCTACAGCAACTCTTTTTCAAGAACTCTTTTCGACACTAGATATTAGAATAAATTCTAAAATCTAGTGTCATTATATACTATTGGTCAAACGTATTGCAAGTTTGAGAAATTTAGCTTTTTTTCAAGAATAAAACGCTCAAAAGAAATATTTTTTTTTTATTTAGAGTGATATTTTTTGTTAATAAGTTAAATTAATCTAAAGACAATATATTGAACAAAAAATTATTTAATTTCAAAAAGCATAAAATACAAATAAAATTTACAGGTTTTTTCAATATCGGGATCCATTTTAGTTTCCGAAATAAAAGGAAGGGAGGAAAAAATGTCAAGTTTTATTAATCAGAAAAAGTAATAAAAGAGTTCAAGTTAACATAAAAACATTTAATATTCGGTTGGGCAGTCTCCATCACAACAGCAATTCGTTTAGACATGGAATCCCGAAAGTTTTGCTATACATTTTATAGTATTTCATGGCACCAAGCATTAATTATTTTTTCAAGTTCTTGTTTTGTTATAAGATGATTCTCGATTATTTTCTGTTCCGTTATACTCCACAAATTCTCAAAAGAGTTTAAATTTGGTAAGTTTTCTACGCACGCGAGATCATTAATACCATGTTTTGCAAATAGACCCTTAACCTAAAATAAAAAATGTTGCGATATAGAGATTAGAACTGAACATAACTACCGAACAGACCATAACTGAACAGTTTAAATTAATTATATAGTCGGTTTTATCTTTTTCAAAGTATGTCAGAATGCTAACCTTTGCTGAAACATCCATTTCTACCTTCGGAACATATCGCACGCATTACGAAGCAATTGATCCTTCAGCACACCAACATTTTTATCATTATTTCTTGCTCCCGGTCCAAAATGAAGTCATCCAGTATACTCATCTAACATGCACCACCACACTATTGCACTTTTCGGGTGTTTTTATGTATGAGCTAGGCATTCTGGTCTCATATTCTCCTTTGATTTAAGCGAAACGTGATCAGGCATGTCAGATATTAAAGAAAAGTGACTTTCGTAGCGGAATATAATGTCCCCATTCCGAAATACTCCAATTTTTATGCACATTGGCCCACTCCAATCGTTTTTTTAATAACGCCTTCATTGGCAGTTTTTTTCTAGGTATTTGAGACTTGTAACAGCTTCCGAAAGCCCCCTTCGAACTGTTCTGGGCCTGTCATTAACAGACTTGGACTCATTCCTTACTTTTGCAAGTGTAGTAGAACTTACATGTCTGATTTTACTGCATAATAATATTGTCGTAACATCAAAACGTTTAGAAGATAACATCAAATGACCACTTCTGACCGTTATATCTATGAATCTATATGAGGCCTGAAAAGTTGACTCACTGCATTAGCAAATATTAGCAATCCTATCATTCGAAATATTTTCTTGGTGCATTAAAATAACATCCTGGCTTTTCTTACTAGTCAATTCACACATTTTAAAAAGAAAAGTTTAAATTCAAGAATAAAACACAACGAACGTATTTCAATAGTGCAAGAAACGAAAAGAAACCCTTCGTAGTTGGAGCTATTTTAAATAACCCTATCGGGAATAACACAAGGTTTGCTACACAATGGATAGCTTGTAACTTCACCGCCACATTTATAGTAAGAAAATATCATTTTAAATGAAAAAAAAATATTACTTTGGGGGGGGGGGGCTTATTCCGGAAAAAAAGGAAAATTTATCAAGCTTGCAATATTTTTGACCAGCAGTGCATTTATTAAATTTTTTATTACGGATAACATTGGGTACATTCACAATATGAGTTGCGATTTTCACCATCAGATGAAAATATTTTACAATTGATTTTTTCATCATTTTTCACTAATTGATGAACACGAATATACGTATTTAAATACTCATAATTGTTTTCGAAACATTTAAGCCGAAATATTTTTATTTGTTCCAATCTCTAAAAGTTTCTTTCTGTCTTTTAACATGTTGACACAAACAGAATATTCACATGCTCCTTTAAAATTTTGACTTTGTATTTGTATTCTTTCAAAGATAAACACAGCTGCATAAACCAGCTTACTTTTTACAAAAGCGTACTTTTTTTTTTTAACATATGAACATAGTTAATTTTTTCAATGAATGCACTTGGAAACGACGGTTTCTGTACTGATCTGCAACAACTATATATTTTTTAAACCTTTTTTCTATTTTTTAACAATGACATAGTCTATTTTTTTATCGCATTGGAAATCCGCTGTCTGGAGTATTCGTTCTTTTTCATTTACATACGAGTTTCGAATGTTTTCTTTTTTACTTTTTGACCATACCTTTTTTTTTATACACTTTTGTTTTCATTTAATTGCTTATAATTTTTCAAAATTTTGAAGGAACTTTAAAATTTTTAACTCTGTCGCATAATTTTTTAACTTATTAAATATAATTCGTCATACCTGTAAAAATCCGCTTTATTTTTCTCAAAGGTTTCAATCAGTGAATTTTCTTTAGTTCGTAATCCAGTTTCAAACAAAAGCGGTTAACAGATTTGAACAGATTTTTTTAAATAAATTTGGCGATGAGTACATTTCATTATCATTGAATTTCTCTGAACTCTTGTTTCTATTGTGAAAAAAAAATTAAACTATCATTTGAAACAATAATAAATTTATATAAAAAACAGAAATTTGAATACTTTTCTTTTTTTTATATATTTTTCGATCTAGCTCCAGTTTCCAGCAACTATTTTTTTTTCTAATTGAAAACAAACACAAGAAATAATAGTATTTTCTAGTTGTCTAAGATAAATTTCTTTTTCAAAACTTTAAAAAAATTAACTTTTATTCTGTACATAATTTTTCTCAAATGAAATCATTTATAGAAAACATATTTCTATGACTATCACTTATCAATATATCCCCATAGATATATTATTTCTATGACCTGGAAAACATAAAATGAACCATAAATAGATTTATTTAATTAAGGTATATATTATGTTATTTAACATTTCTATTAGGATTTCTTTCATCACCAGAATGAAACAATAGTTCATTTTATTTTAAACTTGAGTAATAGCAACATTATCAATAACTATAGAATGCTACTTAAATGCAAACAAAATTACAACCTTCTGCAGAATCTGGAATGATAAAAGATTTTCAAGTTTAAAGATGAACTAAATAATTTTTCATAAACAGCTTCCTCCACAAAAGAATAAATAAAAATGGATAAATTAAATGTTGTTAAAATTATCTCAAATAAGGTGATTGTTATAAGAATGAGAAAATCTTAACACAATAGTTTCGATATTAAAAATTCATTCTTCAGGTGTCAAACAAAGATCAATGGAAAACAAACCCATAGTTAAAAAGCCTGTGTTGTGGGTAAAAAATTAAAAATGTTACGATTCTGTGTTTAAAGAGACAAAAAAGCTTTATAAAGTTAGAAAACCGAAAGTCTAGGTAGATGAGTTTTAATAATTTCCGACCAGAATAAATAAACAAACCTTTCAAGAATAGGCGAAACAGTCCTATAAAAACTTCTAAATTGCATTACTATTAAAAGGCTTATTTTCTTTGTAAACAGAGTAAAAATACATTCCTTTTAGAAAGAAAAGAATATATGCAAACATCCTGCATTTTCCATATGCAGTAAAATTGATAAAGTCCGAAAAGTCTCAAGATACCGGGGAAAGTTAATAACTATAAATAGGATATTTATACATAAATAAATAGTAATAAATGAACAGGGTATTTTTTTGTAATGAATAGTCTTTAAAATTTTAATTCGTCAGACATTTTACGTAACAATTCTTCGAAGTACAATGGTAGAACTATTTATCTTAAAATTAACAGATTAAAGAAAATATGATTTAAGTGATATAAATAGAACTGCAACTGCTCTGAATCACATGGTATAATTGTATGCATTTTCTTTATTGCATAATAATTGCTATAATTCTTAAAAATCTGGATCATTTTCCTTGAAGAAAAATACACTTATGGAGAAACACCCAAAGTGGAGAAAACTTAATGACGCTTAAGATATGTAAATGAATATGGCAGTCACGACTGGTGAACATTGACGAATTACCATCTCATGCCGAGGACTGATTAGATTGGATTAATAACCAATAAAATTTTCAATTAGGTAATTCTTTTTATTTACCATTAATACTTTTATTTTAATTTTATCAATACTTTTATATACCAGGGTTGTAAGCTGCTAAAATTTTCAGAAATTCAATAAAATGAGAAAAAAAAAATCTAGTTTTTAGAACTTGCTCTAAAATGCGTCGACTATGATTTATTTTAAATTTCTGACACACTTCGTTGTACCCCTCCCTTTCCAGACGCTGCACATTTTTACTAATGTTATTTATTCTCATCTCCAACTTTGCTAGTCATTGCACTAAAGCATTCTTATTGGTTTTTGAAAGAAGTAACCACTGAAAAATTGCTGATGTATGCAATTGTAATATATACATTAATAATCTACTAAAGGTAATTAGGTGTTATTGTGGGAAGTAATTAACTAATAACTAATAGTTTCCCCCATTATAATAATTTAGTTTTGAATTTTGTTGAATGAAGAATCACCTAAAAGGGAATAGAGAAGTCGAACGTTTGATTTAATTAGAACGTTTTGATTTAATCGACAAACAACAGGAATTTTAGGCGATAGAAAAATATTCTTTTTTGTTGTTTTTGGTAAGTATTCAACGAAATGATTATATTCTTTTTGATATTTTTCTGTATACGCGAATAAAAAATTATTTTCATTATTAATATTTGGATTATTTTTATTATTGTCTCTCGTGAGAGTACAATAATGTTTTTATGCACGAAAATTTCCACCTGTGTTTTAATAAAAGAATTTTAAATATCTTGGTGAGTTTTAAGCATTTTGTGAAATCACATTTCAAAATTCAAAGATTTATACTTTCTTCTTAATGCACTCTTATACTTTAATTTGAATCACAGATAAAACATAATGAAACTTAGTTTTCTTTCCTTCAATTTTATAAGTCTTCTGTCACGTCCAATTATTGGAAGGAAAAAGGTATTAGTGATTAAAAATACATTAAATGGGATTTGCACTAGATGATTTTTGTAAGATTCCTTTTAGAAAGTCAAAACATAATAGAATATATATGCAGTGCTCAGGTGATATCAATGCACTTTTAGCTGATAACTTCTTGGGCATTTTTGGTTACTAATGATACCTATGACCTAATATGGCTCACATTTTGAGTCATGGTGTTTTTATTAGTATCTGCATAATGTTAATATTGGCATGCTAATAGTGAATCCTTCATAAATTAAGAAAATAATTGACAATGTATTTTCCTTTTTCAAGGTAATAATATTGATTAAACAAAACTTCAAATAGATAAGTTTCTTGATAAAACTTAATCACAATGATCTATTCAATTTCTTTATATTTGGAAGGCAGGTTGCTTAAAGTCTGCTGATTTGACGAGAGAGTCTTTATATTTTATCGCCTCGATAATTAACATGAATGTGACTATCCACAAGTGTCTACTTTAATTAATAATTTTTAAATCAGAACATTCTCTGTATTCAAAAATTTTAAAAATATCAATCATATCACATGAAATTAAAGTGTTTCTCTATTTAAAGGATTTTTTTTCATGCTCCAAATTAAACGACAATTAAAAAAAAATTGTAATGAAGAGGCATGCACGGTTTAATTTGTTTCTGAACTTTTAAATTCTGGCTGGCATCCTATTTCAATCTAAAAGGGCCAAGGAAAATAATTATTTAATCATTCACAAATGTATGAAAGTATTTCAACATTAAACACATCACTAATTATTATGAGAAATTTATATTATGATCAAAAAATACTCAGACGTACGCAATTATATATGTACGTGATCAATACTAAATGATATAAGATGTGATTACAAACTATGCAATCAAGTATCACAGATTAAGTTATTACATAATATGTAAAACAGAGAATGTATCTATATAAAATACATTATTTGACATCAACATGAATTTACAAACCATGAAAAGCGTCACGTTGCAAGACTTTTAGTAATATCTTGACATATGCAGCAAATCATTTTTTATTATTCAGAACAATTAAGTACAATGAAGTTGTAAATCGATAATTATCATTAGTAGAAAATGATGTTAGTACATAGATTTTTTTTCATAAACTAATAGGATAACAAAGGAAGAAAATTTATATTCTTTTCAGCATCAACATTAAATTAACAAAAACGACGATTATTTTAACATTACCTTAAATGGGAGTGTGTGGTGAAAAGTGGAATTTTGAGATTTGGGATAGGATTTATTCTTTTAGTGTGTGACGTAATTTAAATTACATTTTTCAAAGTCAACCGGATGTAACTGAATTTCTTTTTTCAATTTCAGAAAAGTAAGAAACACTGATTCATCTTGCGGAGATCAAACTTTTTTTTTTGAAGATATCAAAACATTCTTCTTCTAATTTTTCATATGGGAATGTCATTGTTATTGCAACAATTTTAAAATGAATAGAAATTATAAAGGGGAAATAAAAAGTGTTAAAATACGACTCTAATAAGAACACTCAAAGCATTATCCGGTATATAACAAGAAGTCAATTTGTGATATTTCTGTGGAAAATTCGATTTCGGTATTAAGTTATCGCAGTATTGGCAGATAACAATTCAATTTTAAAACACAAGAATACCATAATCTTTTTTTTCTATACAATGCATTACATTTTCTAATATTTCCATCTGTAATATTAATGGTTTGATTATTTTTCTTATGCAAAGCAGGAATTGGTCACTATAATATTCATCATTTAGAAAATGCTCGAAATAAATGCTGAAGATGATCATTTACACAGAGTTGCGGACTTTTATCATGACAAGAGTATCTTTATTACAGGAACAACTGGATTTGTTGGATCCGTAAGTACATACTGAGGTTTAAATATAAATGAAATGCTGATTTATAATGAATTTATAAAGATAAAGGAAGAAAACGATGATTGAATATAATTCTGAAAAGTAAAATTTATTTTAATGCATATTTTTATTTATTTTTTGTTGATTTTTATATCTTATTTTCAGACGAATAAATTTGAAGAATTTAAATTTTGCATACTTTTTAATTTATTTATGTTCCTGATGCTCATTTGCGTTTTTACGCCAAAAAATATGAAATTTTAGTGAATTTTGGTTCACCTCTAAATGTAATAGATATTTTAATTTTTAATTATATTATGTTCGCCATAATGTGGCTCTGCTTATATATATTCACGATTTTCTTACAGAAAAAAGCTAAAATAATTAAATTTTCATTTTATATAATTTCCACCAACTCGTCAAAAATTTGATTAAACATTTTTTATAACATTATAATATTTAGCAATATTTAAAAAAAATGGACATAAAAAGAAAAATTAAAATGTTAAAACTAATTAAAATTAAACAAATTCACATTTTGTGCAAAAAATTAAAATGTGCATATAAAAAAGCACTTTTAATAAACTTATTAAAATTATATTTTTTATATTCTGACATACTTTTTATATATATTTAATATTATATTATTATTTTTTATTTTTTATTACTAATTATATTTTTTGCATATATTTTAATCAATCTTATTAATTTTATTTATTACTACATTATATATTTTACATAGTAATTTTAATACTTTAGAATATTCTAGAGCTTGTGATAATTGATGCAAATTAAAAATGAGATAAATTTCAAAATGTGTTTACAAAAATGACAAGATAAACATATTTGTCTTAATAACAGCCACAATGATAAAATATTCAAAACTATGAACGACAGCCTTCACAAGAAGGAATTAGTAATTCATAAGTGTACTCCTATCAAGAACATCTGTCAATCATTAACTCACAAACCTGACTAAAAATATGTTTAAAAAATTTAAAAAAAACATTTTTATTAGCTTCATAAAAATATAAGGATGAGCGGGGGAATACTACATAATGGATAATTCATTTCCTACTGCAAGTAAACGCGGAAATGCTTCGAACCTCACACCAAGATGGCAGAAGCAATATTAGTAATAATGTCTAGTGAGTACTTTCTAATTGTGCTATAATAATCAAAATCTAATTTTTATGTTTTATTGAAGCATTAGATATTGAAACAAAATGATGTTTCCATATGATACTGGTATTTCAGACTTGAATATAAAACCATTTTTCTACGCAATAAATATAGTTTCCATTTACAAATGCTGTAGATTCAGTATTTATTAATGCAATAGATTAGTTATCAGTCAATTTACCAATTTACAAATCGAAATAATACATACATGGCATGAGAGAACGTCATGTAATTCAAATGCATGGTACTCTCTACTAAAATACTTTGCCTAATTTGTGCTTTATACATTTTACAGGTACCTAGAAATTATATATAATGCATTAATAAGGGATAATCAATCAAATCTTAACTAAATGGAACTATTAATCAGGATTTGAGGAAAGCTGAAAATTCAGAAAAAAAATTTGAATTCCTAGAATTGATTCTAGGATTTCTTTTTATTCAAAATAAATTTCTATAATTTTATCTTTCAGAAAATCACTTCAGAAGGCAAATAATTTTCTCAGGTTTCCAAAAATAAGAACGCGATCTTAAGCAATCCAGATTATTTTGTGGGCATTCGGATTTCAATAAATCGACAAAAAGAAAGTATTTCGTTTTATTAATGTTATTTGTTAAGCTCGCTATTCCAATATCAGAAAAAAAAATACCAAGCCGGAAACCAAAAACCATATCGATTATTTTAGTTGACAAAAATTCAAAAGCTCGTTTCAATAAGCAATTTAAGTACAAATTAATGAAAGTTCGAATCTACAATACAAATGAAATTTCATAAAAATGAGGAAATATTGAAACAAAAGGAGGAAAGTAATTCTGCGTTTTATTTCTCTGGGAAACTGTAAATGATAAATCAATGCAGGTATCTAAGTTTCAAAAATTGCAGAGATGGTAATGAGTTCAGTTTCTTGGTTTGTTTCGGTAGAACTTATAAAGATTGTTGCAAATATGAAAAAAGTGTAATTTTTCTCAATATTATTCGTATATTAATGATCCTTATTTTAATAATTTTCCTTATCTGACAAAAGTATTGAAATATCCCCTCATATTGAATTATTTACAACATTAATGGTTTTAGAATTCAAAAAAAAATAATTCTTTTACACGCAAGTCATAAAATGTCAACAAAAATGCATATGTAAAAATTCCTTCCACTCAGGGTGCAGATTCATCATTAATGAGGAATACAGAATGGTCGTTTTGCTGAAGAAAGATTATTTTTTTTAGAAAAATTGTTGGGCAAAAAAATGAGTACACACTTCTTTAAATTGAAATTTGGTTTACAATATCTCTTAGGTGAACGGAATAACCTCACTTAAATCTTCCTACCGCTTGATACCTTAGTTATATTAGAGTAACGTACAAAGCAACTCTAGGGCTATCTTAGGACGGATCTCGTAATTTTGAGCCATGGTCAGATAACGAAGATGACACCTAAGCCAGCACTCCTATCTCCAAGCTTCCTCACCACGTCAGAGAGAAAATATTTGGATCTGAGGGTTATATCTTGCAATATACCATCTTAGGCATCGGCTCTTTGGTTGAATACAGAATAATTGATCTAGAGAAAAAGTTTGCTTTTTTACAAATAATCACATAATAAAGATTTGTCATCAATCAATGGTTTTATCTTTTTTTTTAATATCCGACAAATCTTTTTACCTTTTATTTTTGTTAGTGATTATACAAAAGATTACTAAAAATAATAAAAGAAAAGAAATATTGCTTTTTCGCTTAAACTAAACATGGTCAGTAAGCGCCATTTATCGAACTTTCATTCGAAATTTTTTTGATCTCAAGCATGTGATTAAAGACACCAACTGCAGGAATAAGTAGGAAAAGATTTGTGGAAATTTTTTCGAAAAATACACAATAACATTTTGAGGAAAACTCTTATTTGAATTTTTGATTCAAAAAATTGTCCTCGTGAAAAAAGTGTATAAAATTTAAGGCAACTAGGCCTTACTGAATAATATCCCAACTTACACAAATCCCATGCTGAAAACTTGATGGGACCGATGATTACCAATTCCATCTTGCCCAAACTTTACTTGATGGCATTGAATCTTCGCAAACAATGAATAACTCACTTGAGAAAACTGTACATAACACATAACAATCTTAAAAGAAAATAAAATTGATTTTGGGGATGTGCAAATCCGATTATTACTTCTGATTTGTTTTTGAATTCATGGAATAAATTCATAGCATTTGTCTTATCCATTAACAAGGGGTAAGGCTAACTTAATTGGAGTTAAGAAACTATGAATCAAAAAAACATTATTTATTAAAATAAATTAAAAATCAATATTTCCTGATTCATAACTAAAAAAAAAATCATTGTATTTCAAGCACTCTAATGCTGCTGCATGTGAAACGATGAATGAACTTAACCCAATGTATTAATTAACAAATTTTGAAACATAAACATAAAACTAATTCGTTAGTTACAGTTATTCTACA
>JAPMOQ010030349.1:730618-770639 GCA_026543055.1 Argiope trifasciata | reverse complement strand
ATGTGTGTGTGTGTGTGTGTGTGTGTGTGTGTAACTTTATTAATTAATTTTACTATTTATTTTTGATTTTTCAGAATATATTATTTTATTGTTTGCAGATTGCATGTTATTTTATTATAACTTATGCATTCATATATTACTTTAGTATAGAGGGTTTTAATTTTCCTAACCATTGATTACATATTATTTTTTGGACAATTCGTAATGATTTCTTTCCTGTTTTATTTTTGTGTATTATTGCAAAATGCTTAAAAATAGCTAACAAAAAAACCATATTCTGAAATGCATTTGCATTATTTCAATTCAGATTTTATTGGAAACTTTGTTAAGGTGCTGCCCTAGAATCCGATCCATCTACATACTTATAAGACCTAAGAAAAATGTAGCACCAGAAGATAGAAAAGAGCAAATTTTCAGAAAAAAGGTATGGAAGTAAAAAAAAAAAATGTTACATGTTGAACAATTCAGTTAAAATATGGTTAATCTTTATAAATTAGAATTCTTTCTGTATAACATCTCATAACGTTTTAGAAAGAAATTCACAGGTGATTCGAAATAAAATTATGCTAAATTATTTTTCAGATCCTGAGATCCCAATATTTCCATTTTGAGAGATAGTTAAAATACACCTCTAACCATAAAACGAGCTCTATGACGTAGATTAATTTAATGTTCTCATTTAATTAATGTTATGTTAATTTCAGGGCAGTTTGTGCGAATTATATTGCATAATACCCATAAAAAATTTATAAAGATCTGCAGTTTTAATAGAATTTTAGTTAGATTTGCTGGACAGAGATGTTGAAGCATTGATGCCCCATATAGCACATCCCATATGGCATGTGGTTGTGAGTATACATATAATTTTTTAAGCAGAAGTCAGTTTCGTAGACATACTAGAAGACTTTAAGCCATTTAATTCGATTTATTGCACCATGCGAGGTATGAATTGGCGTTGAAAGTTCACTCGTGATTGTTGATAGCTGTTTAAAAATTATATCATTATAATGTTAGAAGCTATTTTAATCTCAATAGATAAATAAAATAGACTTGCCTTGATTTTAAAGAAACAAAGGCTTGATTTGCTGTTTTATTTTACATCGAGTATGCAATGTAAATAAATTGTTTTTTGGTTAGTTGTGTTTTTTTATTAAATTGTTTTTATGTTAGTTATATAGTTTTTGTATATGCTTATATTTTTAAATGTGTCGATTTTAGGTAAGTTTTATTTTTTTTAATTTGTCACTTGATATTTTTTCGAGATGCCCGGAAAACTCCCATCTAATCTTTTGAAGAGTAGTAATAAAGCTCTGGCTATGAAATAGCTAGAAGATCTGTTTGCAATTTTAATGAACACTTGTGGACTATCAACCCCCTCCAGCTTTACGATAAATGCAAGGGCCTTTATCAGAAGATATCTCATTCACAATGACCTAATCATTAACCTTCCAGTGGGAGTGGCCGTCATGCCAACATTAAAGTTCGCGCGTATTTCGCACATACGCTGTAGTAAAATTTAAATTTTCAAAAGTGTTACTATTAAAATTATATTGTAAATAGCTTAGGATTAATAACTACAATTATTTTAAACATTTTTTTTACTTAAAAAGAAGCAGAAACAATGTAAACATAGATTGCCAAACAATATAAAATGACGACAGGTTAAGTGAATAGATTTAAAAATAATATAAATGAAATTGTCGATATTTTGACAGAACAATTTGCATATAAAATACAGAAGTGCAAAAATACAGAATTTATGTATAAAAAGGAAAAAGTAATTGAAAATTAGATATGAAAAAGAAGAAAATGGTTTCATTGTTATTTCATTGCAGCGTAGCAATTTGAGTAAATGTGTTTAGTTTACTCCAAACATATAAATTTCTGTCAAATCTCACAACTGAACCTCCTGATTCTAGTCCACTTTTCTTTTTGGCAGAGTTTTTTCCCTGATCTTCTACTTCTTCAACACATAGTTCTGCTTTTCTCTTCAGCACCTTTAATTTTAGCTCACTTTTTAGAGCTGTGGGTGCTTTTTTATAAACATTTTCCTACGTAAGTGAATTTGCCAACTGTCGCCAGGTCTTAAACTACTCGGATTTATTTGTAAAATCATACAAATTCAGATGCGACAAAAACTGATAGCGAGTATCTCTAAAATACAAATATCTGATTCGAAGAGACCTATTAATGTCACAAACTTACGACAACTGAAAGTAGGTCAAAGGGAAGGGGACAAATAGCCAAGGGCAGGCGTTCCCAGTGCCACCAAATCTAAAGTTATAAAACGAAATTCATCACTAGTGTATCTCTCACATACACGTCCCCACTGGAGGTTAACACGCCAAAAATAGTGGCCAGTGAATCCTTTTATACCAGTGCAAGTTAATAGTATGAGACGAGAGAGTAAATAGGCGTTAAACCACAACCAGTAGGGCCAGGAAACCAAGCGGTGATGGCCGACATTGTCGTTTTGTTTGCAGACGATTTTAGACAGCCACTGTCGACTGCTGATCAGACTGAAAGTTCCGTGAACAAAATCACGGTAATAGCTAGTAGAATAATAAAAATAGAATAAATAATATTTATGCTTCACATTTATATGTCCTTCAATTTCAATGAATTTATTCATTCCCGTCAAGAATATAAATATCATTCTTAATTAAAAAAGATAACTATTTTAACTTCCAAACGATGTTTCAAAGATTATTTCTTCTAGGACAGTAATGCGCCGAGTACCAGCTAGTATATAAATAAATCAATGTTATTTGTAAAGAAAGTGTTGTTTCCCAAAACTACTGATAGTTAGCTTTAACAGTGTAATTGCTATGTTTATTATAAGATTCATAAATATATTAATTCGAAACTATTTTTTAAATTTCTTTTAATTTCCCATATTAGACTTCTTTAAATTAATATAATAATTTATTTTACTTCAAATATATAACTAAATAATTAAAATACAATGTATCAAAAAGTGTATGCATCCTCTGTTCATTTGAAGTAAAACGCTTAAAAATGAATAATAACCTGTAAGACGACTTTTTTTAAATATATAATTTGGTGTAATATCATCATAACATTAATCAACTCAGATAAGTTTTGAATTAAAATTATAATGTTCACAATATTATTCAAAATGTTCATAGAATTTTCAATATTTTTTTCCCAATATTATAAAATATTATGCAACATTCAACTTTAAAGGAAAAATATTTCTTATAATAATTTTGGCTAATTTTAATTAAAAATATTCTAATTAACAATTTTGGGAATAAAATCTTAAATTTAATGACTTAGTAAGAAATAACTAATGCTTTTATGCCAATTTTTATTATATGATTGTTATTTTTAAATTAATACATTTTTTAATATTGTCTGCAATATAATTTATTCGGTATTCATAAGCCTTCAAACTATTTTTCAATAAACTCCAAATATAATACAATACTTTGTTTTTACTGGGTTAATATAAATTTCACCAGCCAATGCATGTGAATTCCTATGCCTCTTACGTAAAACAGTGATTTTTTCAAGTCAAGTTCGAGTCGAGATCAATAGTTATCAATCATTTAGGCTTGCTCGCTAAGCCCATCGATTCTTCATCAGTCAACAAAGTTAAAACCCTTTCTGAAAACCCTATAACATATGACATAGTATGACGATCCTGCGATAATTTTCGACACCCTAAGTACAAAACATTATCATGGCATCACAACAATACAAGTAGATTTTACAGGAAAAAAAGGAATCACTAAAAGTTCATATTTTCTGCTTTGATATGCATATGTATTCGTTTTACTTTATTTTAAAGATTAGCTCAAAGTTCACATCAATGCAGATAAGTTTTAATTGTGAGCCCTTTTTCATCAAAAAAATACTTGCGACATTAAGATGGCAGAAGAACGTATTCACCCCCCCACTTTCCCATTAGAAATGTTTAATATGTTTTAAACGGTATGGGGTTAGCAGAATTCTCAAAATAAGAAAAAAATCAAATGGCTACCATTGAAATTCTTTTTCATTGCTGACTAGCAGACTGTTTAGAGCACTGATTTTTCCATCATTAAACTTTTCAAAGAGATTTTACCTTATTTTTATATTCCCAATTATCTCTTGTGAAATTTTGCATAGTCAAATAGGCTTTGCTAAACCAAACAAAACTCCATGAGTGGATTTTCAGCTGAAGTTTAGGTGCAATATTCTTTTCATATAAATAGGCAATGAAATTTTAGCAAAATTATGTTTATACTTCTATTATATTTAGCTATATTTCAATAGTAAAACCAGATGCTGATTTTTTTTTACAATTAGTGTAGTAGTGAAACAGATTTTCAAATCGATCAAAATTGATGCTTCTGTGTTTGCTAAAATTTTTCGTCTTTCATACTTTTCAGATTTTCGATGTCATCAAAGAATTGAATCCAGAGCAATTGAGAAAAGTTCACGTAATATGTGGAGATGTTGCACTTCCGAATTTAGGAATGAGTGAAGAAGATACTCGCCTATTACTTCAAGAAGTGTCTATTGTATTTCACTGTGCAGCTAATATATCTTTTACGAAACCTTTGAAGTAAGCATGATATCAAGGGATATTACTTTGTATTTTTTTCAATAATTTATAATATACGCTTTTTATGATTTTTTTTCTTATAATCGGGAAGTAAGCAAGATATGCGTTTAAAATAAGGATGTATAAGAAGCAAAAAAGAATATGTAAAATAAATTCTTATGTTCCAGATAATGATTCTGTAATATATGGGGATAAAATTAATTTTAAGATTCTTAAAAATAATTATGAAATTAGTGATATTGAGCTGTTTTATAAAATATTTAACTATTTTCTTTTTACTTTTTCTCCGAAATTTTTAATGAGATTTGTGTAGAAAGAATCTTAAGTATCTCTCACAAATGTTTTATGGTCCGTAAGAATTGATTATTAATAAATAAAAATATATTCTTGATTTCTTAAGGGGAGATTCCCTAGATGCTTACAGTTAGGAAGGTCCAAGATAAGAACAGTTATAGCTATTCGCTTATTTTTTTTTTTTTACTTTCAAAACTTTCCTCTGTAAAGGACTTAGTTTTAGCATTCGAAATGAATCCAGAAAAGATGTATTAAAAATAAACAAAAATTTTAATATATTTCTTTATCCTTAAGGACAGCATCGATCTCTCTTTTTTTTAAAAAAATAATATAAATCTATGAAACCGTCTTACTATAAATCTATTGTCTAACTAAGACAATTTTTAACTATGAATAAGTTTGCATTCTCATTATCGCTATACCATGAGATTGATTTGCAAATGTTATTTCTACTGATGAATATACATTGCCTTTCTATTCTTGACTTAGATATAAATATTTTAATTTATTCTCTAAATTCATGCATTTTTATGTTGATTTTACATTTTGTCTTCTAGAAGTGTTGCCAAGATATCTTCTCCCCAGGAAAACAATTTATGCTGAGAATTAATTATTAATTTTAATATTGTAATGGTTGTATTTGTTCATTCTAGCTGTCTGGCGGAAACTTCTTTGGTAAACGCGCAGCTGTTATTAAAAATCAGCGTTCCTAGCGGCTATTATTCTTCGAATTGATTTTCACTAAAAAAAATCTTCCAATTGAAATTTCATAAATATCAGATGCTTTTATTTAGGATGACCAATTTTTTTTTCCGTTTTATAAATCTTCCAGTTAACCATCCTTGTCGCATTATTCAGCGCCATTGGCAACATACCAATTGCCTTGCCATACAAATGATACATTAGTTTGCCACTTGACAATGTATAAATTTATTCTGAAATGCGTCAGTGATTTATATTCATCAACTTTGAAAGAAAGGATTTGCATTTATAATATTATTATCAAATAGTTATGGGCACTTTTTAAATAATTGTTTGAGTATTTGCTCAGATTTGATCACATTTTAAAAGCTAAATTTCGTTTCAGAAATTTTTTTGTATCATATGATACCATAATATTTATAAAACTATTTATGTTTGAAAGCGTATTAAAGTAAATTAAACATATGTTTGCATTTAGAGAAGCACTTTTGAATATAACTAGAAAACACTCTTACTGGAAGGATGATAAGAGACGTTAAAACCTTTATTTTGGGAGCATGAAGAATGTATTTAAGGCACTGCCACCAATTTTCCCAATAATTTCTTTAAATTTCAAGATATAAAAATAAGACAGTGTTCAATAGATTGCAATATATGAGAAATTTTATTGAGTGTCTACATGTAAATGCTAAACCAAAGAGCAGTGTAAAATGGGATCAAATTCATGTTTCAGGCGTAACTCTTCAAAGATAGAAAATTTGTATTAACATTTTTTTCATTATAATATGGCTATAATTTACATAGCTGGAGTTATAAGGCTATTAAATTTTAAACCCACTGCCCATTCATTCCCTTTTATGAGCTTGGTTTGATTCTGAAACAATAAAATTTTATATCGTTCCCTGCAATATTTTTATAGTTTCAAATACATTCAAAATCGCTTTTAATATAACATATGTAAGATTATAAAGATAACACAGTTATACAAGAACCTAAAGTGCAACATTCTAGGAACTATAACAGAAAAACTTTCTTAAAATCATTTCCTCAGAAACAGTTTCACAATTAGAATCGTATCAGCAACCGAGTCGGTAGAATGTTTTTTTTTAAAAATCAGTTTGTGAAAACAATATGAAAAAAGAGAAAAGGAAATGTTAAGACAATAAAAAATATAATTCAAGAACCAACAAAGATACTACAGTTGTAAAAGTATAGGGGAAGATAAATTACTTCGAAATATAATAAAAGGCTGCTCTCTGCTCTCCCCATTTATTTATAATTATTGTTATTTTATATATTATCATATATTTCTTGGTGGAAATTTTTTTTAGTAAAAATCTTTTTTTTCTGCTAGGTTTATGTTTTTAAATGTTGTTTTGCCTTTGAATTGCATAATCGAATTATGCAGACGAATGAAAAAATTTGAAGTAAGTTTCTTTGGTTTAAACGTTAGAACATTTTATTTATATTAATTTTAATTCACTTTGAATCTACACACAAAGAAATATTCATTGAATAAAATGCACAGATTTTGTGCATGCTTTAAGCATAATACTTCAAAACAGTGCCCTGATCATTTATGCTGAGAATTAATAAAGGTTAAAACAAAGAAAAATTTATTCACATTGGTATTCGGCTGTCGTTGAGTGTACTTGAATTTCATTTGCATAAAATATTATCTACTTATAAATATATACACCAGAATCGCATTTTTTCAAAAAAAACCCTTTTCTTCTATTTAAAGTATTCCAATTTTTTTCTATTAAAATTCAGAAAATATTACATGCACATTTTTCAATGAGTGGATTCGAAATACGCTAAAAATGCTGGATTTGAAAAGGGTTTATTAAAAAAATAAAACGCTTTAGAGGCAAGCACATTTTTTTTTCATTTATATTTTATTTTTATCCCAGTTATGATATTGTTAGCTAAGCATATTTATTGATTATTTTAAAAAATATCATGCACCGAATTTACTAAATATTTTACAAAATACTAATTCTAAAAGAAATATACTTTTATTTTCATGTTTATTTCCATGTAAATAACTTTAACTTTAAAATAATAATAGTCAAACATTGAAAAACTATTTGACAATATATTGTTTGTATAATTTATTATAGTTATTTTAATGAACTCCTAACTCTGTTATGCGATATCAGTATATGTTCTGAAACAAATTCTATAAAGTTGTTAACATACACAGATTAATCAGCAATATCCTACAGGAAATATTTTGGAAATTATTTCAATAATCTCCTAAAACATGTCTTGATATTTTTAAAAATGTAAATATTTTAAAGTTTGTTCTGCTTCCTATGCATATATCCTTATATATTTATATATATATATATATCGAAAGTCAAAATTATGATATACTTTTCGATATTAATGAAATACTGAATAAACCGAAACTATAAAATAAACCGCCAATTTTCAAAAGCTAAGATATGTAAATAGATACACCTTGGAATTCAAACATGAAGTAAACAGTCCCATTTGCTTTACCATACAGCAATCGGAGTTAAATTTTGCAATAATATAATCGGCGAAAAATAATTTGAATCTAAGAAGGACTTGCACCAATTTCAAAATAAACAGATTTTTATACTGTTAAGAGCTTCCATGTCTCAAATACTAAAATCTGATTTTTTTACTATAAATTGTTTACGTAAAAAAGATCATGAGTTTTATCGATAACTACTACTATCCCAATTTTTTTTCAAAAATGGACTTGTCCCATTTTCAAAATAAACGGCTTAATGATTAACTATTACTAAGCAAAAATGACTGCTTTGAAGCACTTCGATTGTTTCTGCTCTCTTAGCATCAAAATATTTTGTGATTTAATTTACTGAAACATTAACAAAAAAATTTAAAAAGCAAATTAATTGTTTAAAATTTAAAATACATATTTTTAATCAAAACATTTTAAAATTATATACGAATCCTAAAAGAGTCGTTATCCTTGATATCTATCAAAAAAGGTAAATTTATCCAAAGATTATTAATTTTTAACATTTAATTTCTTCACACATTCTCTTGGAACCGAATCCATTCGTACACCGAAATCGCTTCAATTCTATAAATATAATTATATAGAGATAGATGATTTTTAAATAATGTGACATATCGTTATATTGTTAATTTTCATTAACTAATTCGTAAATAGCATGTTGTATGCATATACATTTTTGATCTATTCTACTTCTACTTCTTCTAAAAATCTCTATAATTTCTTAATAACTTTTTTTAGGTTTTAGTGTACACATCTACAGCATATAGTAATTGCAATCACCTAAATAGTATTTTAAAAGAAGAAGTTTATAGACTACCTTTCAGAGCAGAAAAATTTATTGATGCATTCAAGTAAGTTACTAAATGTCCTTTGAAAGATTATATTCTTCATTTTTTTCTCTCTCTGATTTATGTCGTAATAAATAAGGCAAAATGTAACAATTTTACAGGAAAAATGCAAAATTATTATAATTAATAATTTTTTGGCTAATAAATAATAATTCTCTACATGCATAAAAACAAAACGATTGTAAAAATACTTCAAACTTGAAATGTACTCACATTTCTTTCTTTGTCTATAGAAATAAAGTGCAATATGTTTGAAAAATATAAACATATAAAATAAATGTATATGAAGGATACTAACTTGACAATTTCTATAAAAATAGTTAAAAAATAAAATCATAACTGCTTAATTATCTATATATCTTAATGAAAATATAAAAAAAATCCGTAAATATTTACCATTACCTATTATTATTTTTATTTGCTATCCAAATCCTTTGCTGCATTTGCGACTTGTAAACGCCCGATTACTAATTCTAATATTTTTTAATATGTTTCAACATTCATTTTCAACCATTCTTTTTCTCAATATTCGACATTAAATTTGTCATGTTAAAAATATTTTCTCCCGTTTACGCATCCAAAATATGATTCAATACTGAAAGTAGAAGAGAGAATGCGAAAACTTTATTATCTTTTGTAAATAATAACCTATGTTGTAAATCACTATGTATATAGTGTGCGTCAAAACTTGTATATACAATTCTAACAGTCATAGAAAACGTACGTTCATTCTACAAGTCGCAATTACTGGAGTCCAATTTGAAACAAAAATGCACTTTCTGATGCAAATGTGATTAATGTTCAAAAAGACTGCCTTCAGCATCAATACATTACTGAGTATCAATCACCACTAGTTCCGTACACTGTACCAACGAGTCCAATGGGATTCCTGAGTGCGCCGTATGAATCTTATTTCAAGGTGTATCTAGATTATGTGGTTTACGTTTGTACTCCGACTAAAATCTTGCTACCATAAATTCCAGTACAACCCTCAAGACCTTTTGAACCCATTCATAAAATTAGAACCTTCGATCAGGATCATCGTTTCTTAGCTTACGCCATTGGATTTCTTCTTATGGAGCATAGCAAGTGCAAAAGCGTAAACCACGTAACCACGATATACTTTGGAATGAGATTTAAGTATTGTGTGCAGAAATTCCACTGAACATGTTACACGATGTATAGAATCAGTGGTGCCTCGCTCTCAGCAATGAATTGATGCTGAAGACTACCATTTTGAACTGTAATCACATTTGAATCAGGACATGGATTTATGTTTCAAATTGGACATTAAACCTCCATTTACAGAATTTGTGCCTTGTATAGCGGAATATAAATTTTCTACGACAATTTAAACTGTGTATATATATTTTGACTCACCCTGTATACATACCAGTTTTCATTTTAATAATACAAAGCAGCAATTTATTAAATTCCTTGCACATTTTAAAAATAGTATTCGAGTGTATTAATATGTTTCTAACAATTTCGTAATACATAAAAAAGACCATTCAGCTATTTCCATTGACAAATTATTAAATATTTAGCTCCATTACTAGTTTTAAGTTGTTTTTTTTTCAAAGAAAGTAATGAGTTTTTACAGCTTATTCCTTTCTTCCACCTTAAGTTGAAATATTAAACATATTTTCATCGCATTATGGAATACACATAAGATCACTGGTTTCCGGACATTTTTCGCAGCAAAATGAAATGTTTTATGTGCTTTATTTAACTTAATTTTTTTTTCCTGAATCCATAATAGTAAAAAGTATTTTGAATAGTTTGTTATGCTATTCTAGTTTTTAACATCAAAGAAATGACAACAAACATTTATCCATCATTTCTAAAAGACATTTCCCACCGAATATTTAATATTATGTCTTTATGCCTTGCATTTAGCTTCCTTAGACATTGAATATTGAATTTATTCACTAAAAATAGGTCTATTTTTAATTACTTATTTCAAACTAATACATAAAAATGTTTTTTTTCTGATTCTAGTTAATTTAATCCGAAATTACTAGGGCCAATAACCATCTGATGAAAATATATTCTTTTGAATATTCCATATTAAATAAAATCTTTACAGCTCTTTACAGTTATGATTTTATAAGTCAATAAACAAAGAAATTAATATCTATGCGGTACCTGCATTTTAGGAAATTTTGTAAATGCTTGTGATGGAAGAAAGAAGCGAGAAGAACCTTTATTTTTATTTATTCTTTGAATATATTAATATGTAAAATAATTTTGGCACAATTTTTTTCATAAAATTTTTCTCAAAACAATTCATTTGTGTAAATAATATATTTAAGAAAGGTTTGGCCAATCTAATCTCAAATTAAATTTTTAATGGTTAGGGTTACTTTAAAATTTATTAAATAGACTTATTTGTGCTATTATCTTTGATTATTTAAAAGAACATATTTTAACTTTTGATTTTTCACTTTAAAATTTTTCATATCATGTATATCTGTAAGGCAATATGGTCACTTCCCTATTTGTATCTAAGAACTCATCGCTTTACTATTTTATTTTAAGTCAGTAAATAAGACCCCAAAATAAGAAGACAGAATTTCACTAATTCCATAAAGGAAATTACTCAACTCTAACTAGAATAATTCGAATGCAAATAAAAATTATTTTCAAATAAACAAATATTTCCAAATCACTGTCAAAAATTCAAACTATTCAAAGGTTGCAAATGATCCTAACAAAACAAAATTGGACAGAATAAAGAAATAAATAAAAAGTTCCTTACTTTTCTAAAAATTACATTCTGTAATCATGCACTTATTTTTTTACAGTTTCCCTGACAAACTATTTCCTGATTTCTAAAATAATCATCAATATTTAGGAAATTGATCACACATTATTGAAAGGAAAAAAGTTCTTCGTCAAATTCAAGAATTATTGAATCAAATAGTTACAAAAGACATAGTAAATTAGCAATCTTAGAAGCAGAATCATCACACAGGAGAACAAGCAATCATATATATTCTTTTTATATTCGGGGAAATGTATAAGATTAACTAATCTTGGTGGACTTTTATAGTATGTTTTTGATTTTGTCCTGATGGCTGTAGCTTTTATTCATAAAAGTTTAAACTAATATGCAACTTACCATGGGACCGTATTATTATCAAATACTTTTTTTTAAAAATCTTATAAAAATCCCAACATAAAAAGCTCTTAAACCAAAAAATCATTGTTTTTGGAAATATGAAAATTTTAGCAATTTTTTTCTGCTTTCCATACGATAAGATATACTGTATGCACTTTCATATAGATTCACTAATTTTATAATATATCTTTCGTAAGTATTTACTTTTGAAAGCATTTGATGATGCGTTTAAAGTATATCTAATTAGATGTCATATTATGTTACATTATAGGACAGTTTCTCTTTGTTCTTACCATATGCTTTAACAGTTAAAGCAAGTGATGTAGAATGAATTTGTAAAAATGTTCGAAAATTTATGATAAAAATAATATAAGATATTGTATTTTTGTTGGTGCAAATATTATCCTTGTACTTTAATAAGACTGTATATTATTTATTTACTAGAAAGGGAGATAACGAATTACTCCAGGAATTGGTTGCTCACTGTAAGCCAGACTGGCCGAATACATATACTTTCTGCAAGTGCTTGGCTGAAAATTTGATCATGGACACTGCCTCAGATTTATCAATCGCCATCATGCGTCCTTCTATAATCATTGGTACTTTGAGAAATCCAGTGCCTGTAAGTACAATAAGTAATCTCTTTATTGTTTTAAATGTATACTGTTATTTAATAATTTTTATCAGATTTTTTAATAAGATTTCTCTATATTCAAGCAAGATTTTTATTTGTGTCCTTTGTAAGATTTTTTTCTCAATCGATAGCATAAACAAGGTGAGATTTCATTTTTAAAAGGCGACATTTTCCACCTTTCTTCTGGTGGTTGTGGAGTTACTGGAGTTGATTTCAACAAACATCAAACGATTATCTAAACTCTGCACGTATTTAAAATAATTTTTATAAAATATATATTAATGGTGTCTCTATATTTCACAATTTTGTTATTTAGGGTTTTCAAGATATTCATTGTAACTCAGAATTTTTAAGATAATTTTAAATAATAAAATATTAACAATTCTGAATACATCATTCAATGAAACAGGGCATTTATTCACCTTGATTCTCTTCATCATGAGGAACTTTCTCAATGCTTTAGTCGAGGATTCACAGTTCTTATAGAAACGTTTAAACACTAACGTTCAGCCCGGTAACGATAGTGTGTTATTGCCATCATATGACAACCCCATTTCAGCCTTGAACGTTTTAAGTGTCCTCATTTGTAAAAATCCTCTTTGTTTAATGGGTAGGAGCCATATGTTAGCTATCTTGTAAGGCATATTCTGGAAAATTGCCAAATTATTAAAGTTAAAAAGCAGCGACCTAATTTTTAAATCGGACTTTCATTAAGAAATGAAACTAGAAAATTATCAAACCATATATAATATCGTTAGATTAATTTTTTTTTTTTTTGCAATTATTTGATCAAAATACATTATATTATTACAAGCAAGGACCTCAAAGTTTAAGAAGGGGGATTCTGCGATTTAAAATATACAAGCATTTTAAGAATAATTATTGTGAACAAAATATTCAGTTTATATTATCTTTAAATGTCCTTGATTCACATATTTTGTTCTAAATATTTCTTTTTGACAGGGGTATCAAGAAGGAAATTCTGGAATATCGGCACTTTCTGTTTTTGTAAGTTTTTTGTTACTGTTCAATACTGTTCCAAAGTATTTCGTGTAAAATTGTATTCCATTACTGTACCAAAGTATGCCATTTCAGATTTATGGAAGACAGTTTTAATATTTGTATTTATCTAGCGTCTAAAGCAAACAGTAAGCTCACACAACACAGTAACGTTGAATACTTATGTTTGTCTTCAAAAATATATTATACCAATATTTACATAATTGCTTGACATTCTCTTATAGTTTAACATATGCGTCTTTCTCTCTCTTCAAGTTTGCTAATAACTAAATAAATACAATTAGTATTGAAGATTACTGTACTAGGTGTCTTTAAAGATCATTTACGGGTTTTAAAGAATGAATACGTGTTAACAAATATTTTGCCAGTATAGTATAGCCTAACAAATGCAATTTAAATGTTCAAGCCGCGGTTCAAAATAAATCATAAAGGAGAAATAAGGCAGAAATAAAAAAATAAAATAATTTATAGGACATTTCCGTCATTTTATATTTGGATTTTTGAGTTATTATTTATATCTAGTACAGAATAAAAATAACAGAAATTGGTTTATATATGTTGGTGACATGCTAACTTCATCTCAGACCGTATCCATTCACAGTGTATATGCGTAGGAAAAGCTTTGAATTTTTAAAAGGTTTATCAATGGTTGCATAAATATTATATATATTTGTGGATTATAGAATGTGCCACACAGTTGCTTTTTAAGTAGAGTATGCGATATTACCCTAGCAATAAAAAAATGCCATAAAATCCCACATATTTACTAACTTTTGACTAGCCTATTTTTCATTTTGACATTTGTATATCCTTCAATCTATCCGATTGGTGATACTGGTAAAAGATTTTATTTTTATAATCATGTGACAACATGATGTTGCTCTGGGTTAAGATTTTTTGAAGTCTTAAAATGTGTAGGCAACACATTTTGAAACCTCCAAATGCGTATGCAAGAAATTGGCAATTTATCACTTTTGATGCATCAATTTTTTGCTTTTAGGGTTATTAGAAAAAATACAGAAAGTTGTCACTTTTGGTGATTTATCACCAACTAAAGTCACAGCTTAATTTCCAAATTATTCATTATATGAATCCTTATTGATTTTCTTAATTAACTTATTAACCAGTTTAAACCGATTTGAAACAATTATTATAGATTACGTATATGACAATATTTAGAAAAACGATGAGGGTTTTTTTTCATCTCAAAATCGGTCGGTAAACTTTATTTGCTAGCAAAAAAAATTGGAAATGAAAGTTAAAAAATTATCATTATACTCATATACGCAGTCTCTTGATTGTTTGAAAAGTGTTTAAACTGGTTAGTGACTTAAACAAATAAAAACCAATAATGATCTCACATGATTACTTAAAATTTGTGATCGTAGATTTCATTTTTTTATTTTATTTATCATTTTTTTTCTGTAACTTCTTATGCTTTTAATTTTGAATAAGTTACTATAATGATCTGATCTATGTTCAAAGATAATAAAAAAATATCAATTTTTAAAGTTTTTCTCTTCTTAATTTTGAATATAAAATTTTATAAATAAATTTTAATGCCTTATGCAAATTATCACCTATTTTTGGATATCCTTTTAAGATAGGAAAAGGGTTCCTTAGAGTTGTCCATGCGGATCCTAAGAGTAAAATGAATTTGGTGCCAGTAGACCTCGTTGCAAGTGCACATGTATTAGCAGCATGCTGCATAGGATCGAAAAGGTATAAGAAACACATTTTTCATAATGTTTAACGTAGATATTATTAAATTCTGTCTTTTCGCTTTTAATTTAATGATGTGTGATAAAAAAATGTTCAAGTGTAGGTTTTTTTGTTACATTTTAATTTCAAATGCTTATATTTCCTATTATTTATGTATTCACTGTCGTACATTCTTTATGATGGCAAATATTTTTCTCTTTCAAATTATGCATTAGGTTAGGAAAAAAAAATTAATGAAGCAAATTTTAAATGTGTCAAGCTAACAAAAATTTGTCATGAAATATAATTTATATACACATTTCTTAGTTCCAGCATAGATTTTAGTTTGAGCTTTAATAAATCTGAATAAATACAATACCAGTACTATATTATAATGTATGAATATAGTGGGCTGAATTTATTTGAAGGTTATTTGACAAAATGTTCCTTTCTTGAAAACGTTATTAGATCTTTTATACGTCGAATTGAATTGTATTTAGGGTAATATTTAATATTAACTGGATATTTCTAATCAATAATTTAAATTTCTATGATGTCCAACTTATTTTTTAAATTATTTCATAAATTTTCAGGAAACAAGTCACATACGTACCAAAACAATTGATATTTGCTAAAAGACAGTGGATAAGAAACGCGAAGTGGAACAGAAACCAAAACACACAATCACTTTTCAAAAAAGAAAGAAAATCTAATGCAACAAGTTTTATTTTGGTTTTATGAATTTTGAAATTAGTGTTACAATAATTCAGATACATAATTCAAATTTTCCTTCTGCCCTGGTTAAACAAACCTTTTGAAGATTATTTGCGTTCTTTCTGATGATACTATGATTTAGATATACTAATTTAACGAATTTCATAATTAAACAGATATGATGTATACGTAACAAGCTGAAGCAACTCAGCCAATTCTATTGCTAATTGCATATCCATTATTTTGATATAGTTAGAGTTTGCTTATCTTTAAAATGCATTTAAACCTAAAATGACAACACTGTTTAGCAGGTTTCAATTGAGTCAATTTTTCAGAAAAGGCAGCAGATCCAAAATACACAAACTTGCGAGGCCGGGATAGCCTTTTTGCTAAGGTATGACTCGCATCCTTTATGTCGTGATCTCCAATTCCCCCTGTTGAACGCTCTCTATGTATAAGACGTGTAATGCACGTGTAAATCTACAGTTGTCACTAACTCTCCCAAGTCGGAACAATACCACAGAGAGTACTGCTTCAGAGGTGATCATTCTCAGATTCAGGCCTAAATTACGATCTGCAGCTGAGTGAATGAAATGTATGAATGAAATCCGCCCTGTAAAAATGGTTGTGACTCATGAATAGCTAAGTCATACTTTTGGTCTTAAATGACACTACTGAAACAAGAGACACTAAAATCCTGCTTAAAATATCTGACTTTATCTGCAATAAGTTCCATAAGAAACAATAGCACTCGAACAGAGTGTGTGCACACGCACTTATGTATAGAGATGTATTGACACTTATGTATAGAGACTTATACATAAAGTATTAATATGTATTATTATTATTTATGTATAGCGTATAGAGACTTATGTATAGATTGTAGATGAAAAGTTGGATAACGATAAGAGTTATGCAATAACTAACTTCTAAACTATTGAAGCCAGACATATAATGAAAGTTTAAAAAATGCGTTAAAGTACTGGAAAAATTACAAATATTTTTGGAGTCAATATATATATATTTCAGAAACAGTTACAAAAAAATCTTAATTTTTATACTATTATTTGTCTTATAAATCATATATCGTAAAAAGATTACCGAAATTTTTAAAAACCTCGAATAAAAAATCATGTTGTTTAGAGATGACATTTGATTGAGTTCTAGTAATTCAAACTAAATAAATGTGATTAAAAGCTTTATTTTGAGGAGCGTTATATAAAAGTAATGCAATGTTACGTAATTAAAATTGAACAACTTGAAAATTATCTCAAAGTATCAAAATTACAATCAATATTTGTCTAAAATAGGGATTTTTAACTTTTCATAATTAGATTAATTTTACAATGCTGAATAATACACTTCTTTTCAATTGTTACAGGGCCAAGAATATTTTGCTGAATGTGATTGATAGGACCCTAAAATCAGAATTCGCAATATTTTCAGAAATGTATCGATTAACTCAATCAACATAAGATATCATTTTTCACATAAATATTTTTTAGAATAATACTTAATGCATTATTCTGAATTGAAAAATATATCTATATTTAAAATTTTGGACATTATCTTTGATAATTCTTGACACCCTGAAAGGGGTTATATTTCATTTTTATGGCTGTTGAATTTTAATCGATCATATGTTGTTCTGACTATTTTTTTTTCTTGCTCTTTAGATGTGCATCCCCAATGGTATTTAATTGCACATCCACAGAAAAGTTTAATATTAAAATCAAAGAATATCTTGATTTCATTCTACAGTTATTCTACAAATATCCACTACCACAAGCATTTTCGGAATGCATGAAATGTGTTTGTGTTCCTAACAAATACGCTTTCTATATTATCAGAATATACCATCACTATCTTCCTGCGATTGCCATGGATGCCATGTTAAGACTTTGTGGAAGAAAAGCAAGGTAAACTTTTTTCAAACTAAAAATGGCATTCAGATACTTCATTGCATAATTTATTAGGTCTTTATAAAAGATTTTGAAAAGTTTTCTTTTGGATATGAATGCGAATATTTTGGCAATCTGAAGATAGGATTAAATAAATCTAAAATAACTTGAATTAGCCATTGTCCATTTTTTCGACATAATGCTTTACTACTAATTAATTAATAATTTTTCACAACCGTATTATAAATAATACATTATGTCTTTCATGTTACTTTCATTTATGAAATTTAATTTCGAATAAAGAATTTAATTAAGCCTTTCCTTTTCAGTTCATTTCTTATTTTGTTTTTAATTTCCTAATTTATCCTATATTGTTTTCCATTTTTCTGAATAATCATTCATCTTCCATAATATTATCAAACTGCATCCTTTCTAATGAATGCTATTGTTCTTAACGCTCTCAATACATTTAGCTTATTTTGTTTTAATTATATATTTGATTGTCTTATTTTGCATGCAGACTTTAAAAATTCTTTATATTTTTTCGTGTCAGGCTTTTAAAAATCTAAATATTGCTTAGTGTGAATAAAAAACAATTTCGAATAACAGATTCACAATTTGAAAATTTATAATTCCAATACCGACTAATAACGAAACATTTCTACACAAAGATGTTGCAGAAAACTTGAATAAATTGAGACATATTCATTTAAAGCAGTATTGGTTTTTTTTCTATGATTTGATTTTTTTACAGTAAAAAGTAAAAAATTGGAATGGAAATGCTATATACTTTGTTTCTAACTGAATTAAATTTAGATAGTAAATATATAAACACAAAAGATTATTTTTCATTTAATCAAACGTCAATTTTTTCCTGGTAATAATATGTTCTGTTCTACTTACTTTCCAAAAGAATGGTATTTATTTTCCAAACTATTTGCTATTACAAAAGAATGTTAAACTAAAGAATGTTTTTATAAATCAGTTTTTGGTAAGGAAAAATAGCAGAATGAGTCTTTTGATTATCGAATCGTTTCTACTTGCAATTATGAGTTAAAGAGCACATTTAAAACTTTTAACTTGGTATACGAACTTTTAGTTGAAACTGACCCCAAAAAGAGTTTTTTAATGTTCACGTTTTCAGTCCTACCATGCCAGCCCTTTTTTGATAATTGTTTTCAAAAAAAATTATGTAGATAGGATATAGATTATAATTCTTAAGAGTCCCCATCTACATAATAATTTGAATATATAAATCTAGGATAATTCTTGGAGCATTCTTAAACATGGTAAGCGCCTGGAATTTCCATATTTTCAAGCAAGTCCTTGTATAATTTTAACACTAGTGTTTTTCTCCATGAAGTGAGGATATCTTTTCAAAGTGACTTTTTTTTGAAATTTGGGACTTAATTTAAATATCAATTAAAAATGGTTTTTATTATCAACAGATAGTTCATGTTTTGTAGCGATTCCAGTCTCTTAATTTCCTCTTTTCTAAGCAGAAAGTTACTTTTCGTTGTAACATTTAACAACTAAATCAAAAACACGAAGAAACTTCATGTTCTGCATTAAATTGAAGGATTTCTTTTTTTAAACTAAGCAAACATAAAAATATCAGAATAGTACAAAATATTTTGTTATCTTTAAAACATTTATCAATAAGTGTAAGTAGACATACAAGTCGACTGTTTATCTCACTGAATGTATTCTTTTGCTAAGACGTTACAAAAACTAGATGAGAAAAAGAGTAAATGCAGCATTATTTAAACTAGAAATCTGCTAATATAAATTATTTTTTCCAGAGAAATAAAATTAACAAAATACAAATTTGTATCCAATATCTAACATTCAAAAATAAGACATCTCATATTGGTAAATAGGGTTGCTCTGATTTTCAGTTCGTTGAAAAAAAATACCAGTTGGATACCAGCTCATGAAAGATATCAATCGATTGTTATCTTAACCATGAATAATGATCCATGATGAATCGCAATACGGTAAATCAATGACCATAAAGAATTTCATGAGCTTCGATTTCATTTTGTTTATAGGTTAATGTTGAATCTTCATTCTTTCTCACATTCGTAGGTAATTTGTGTTAATATTTCTATAAATATTGTCATAATCTAATATATAAAAGTACTTGCTTTAAGCATGTCATTTTGGAAAAATTTGTTTACTTTTCCTTAAATGAATGGTGCCATTATGGAATAATTATTGCAGTTATCAGAAGGTATTTGACTTCCCTTTGTTTAAACGCTAAATATTCATCTTTAAAAATAAAAGGAAAAAGGAATTCAGATTAAATCCAAAAGTTTCCCCGCAATTCGCATTTTCACACTTAAAAGTATTCTCGTGGAAAAAGAAATTCCATTATACTTTCTCTAAATCGGTATTATTTTGCTAAATTGATATTCTTTCAGTTAAACTGCAACTAAAAATGATATTCATTATCAATTTACATTTTCGAATTTCGTTGAAGTCAATGGTTTGTGTTTAGATTTGTTACTCTTCCTTCATAAAGAATTTTTGTTAATATTTCTATAAATACTCTCATGCTCTAAAAATGCTAGTTTTAAACCCGATTTTATTAAATGGAACATATAAACATGGCTTCGACAGACTAAATTAAAGTGGTTTTAATTTTTAACTATTTTTATTCAAAAGAAAAGGAATATTTTTCTTATATAAATTGAAACATCTCTTATTTGGTATCTAACTAATCAGTCAATAATTTATATATGTATAAGATATGTTATTTATAACTTATATTGACTTTAAATAAAAAACGATATCTGGATGATATATAGCGATGATAAAGTTCCATCATTGCCCAGCCCTATTAGCTAATTATCGAAATTTCAACAGTTTCTTTTCGCATCAAATTTTCTTTTTGAAAATTAAACACCTATTGACGGCACACCCTCAAATGGAAATTGATATTTATTAAATTCAAATAATTTATTCATTCTTTAACATATAGATAATAATAAATAAAACCAATTGATGTTTTTTTTTTTCCAAAACACTAAATAGGAATGAAGAATCAGCTAATAAAAGTTTTGTAAACATAAATGGTGTTCGAAAGTAAATATAATTATCAATATTTTATGCATAAATATACTCAAAATGTATTAAAATTTATGTAGCTTGCTGATAGGGTGGATTATGAAATAATTTGTAATTCAGAACATGCGCATTTGATAAAATGATATAAATTGTATAACGGTTTCGCTTTCGAATACAGTATTCTATAAAAAAACATATATTTCATTCTATATTTATAATAGAGGTAATAAAAAGTCTACTTTTGATAATACAATTAACTGGGATTTTTAAAAGCAAAATAATAAAAGGAATTAAAAATGTAAAGCATTTGTAAACAAGAACAGCCTTTTAATGTAATCAGATACATTGAGACATTTCTATGACGATATAATGACTGGGATAGCACATAACTTGGTAAAGAAGCAAATATTGACACGGGGAAAAAAAGGAAATTTAATGATTATATTCTAGAAGAAAATGTATATAAGACAAATGAAAAAAATCATTCTCTAAGACAAAAAAAGAAAGGAAGCAATACTAACTTCAGCAAAATACCGCTTTATAGTCCACTAGACACCTTAACAACGGTCACCATTAACGTGCCAGATGTTTTTGTGATTTGACTGACTTTTTGTTTGACCTTGATGTTTTGTGTACACATACTTTCTGTTATAATATCAGTATGTATAATCTCGCAACACCGCCTTTAACGTTGACAAAGTTATTGTGAACGGATATTTTTGTTAAAAAACTTCTTTTTGGCTTCGTTATTGGATGAAAAATTGCAGCTTCTATTTTATAATATGGCTACTAAATCAGGTTTTAATTCTATTAAACACGTTAATTTAACGTTCATAGCTAATAAACATAAGGATAAGTGAAAATTATTTATGAGACCGTGAACTTCACATTTTATTTATTATTTTATTTGATGGATCCAATGATTTATTTTGTTTATACCATTTCATTGTTTTCTGTTGATGGATCACTATTTATTTCAGATTTTAGTGCTTAATTTTTATTTGATTACTTCTTTACTCTTTACCTTCCATTTATTTTGCTTTTTTACGTATTACTTCCATACCAAAATGTAAGCAATCAAAATATAATTTTGGATAATATTATGAAATGCACGTTTAGTTACAATTTTTTTAAAATGATTTGGTGTCTAACAATTTTTTATAGTTTGTAATTGCAATTTATTATTTGATTTCAAGAATCACTAAAACTTAAGAAATTTTAATTCATTTTTAATATTACTGTGAACTATCAGCTATGTGTATTCCAACTATTATGATCAGTGGATTTTAAAATTTCGAAACCGTACATGTTCATGTAACAAGATGGGTATTAAAAATGTTAAAACAAAAGGAATTTATACAATATAGCTTCAATAAAACTAAAAAATATAATCCATATTTCTAGAATTGTACAATTGTATGACAGATTTCTACAATTTAACGAGTTAGACGCATAGATGTTGTTAATTTACCTTGAAATGTTTTTGTATATTCGTTCTCAAATTTTAAATTTTTCTAACTGAACTCTTCTTTGATAAACAACTATTTGCAAAATCAGAAAATTATGGTGGAAGTTGAAAGAATTTCTTATTTCAGTTTTATGTGGTAGAAATAGATTAAGTCATTTCCCTTTAACAAAACCGGTTATTTTTTCTTTAGGGAACGCAATTTTGTTAATCATTTATTGTAATTGTTTGAAGTGATCGATTCCCCACACTGGAGTAGTCTGAAAGGAATAAATCTAATAGAATTACATCAATACATAATAATATTTTTTAAGAAAGCAGCAACAAAATATAATAGCTTGAGATATGCTTTGAAATTTCCCGTACCCTTTTTTAAGCGTTCTTTTAAGTCACTATTGTTATAACAAACCATTACTCATTATCAGATTTGAAATTTCATACTGACATTGCTTTTTGAGGAAGAAGAAAAACTGTTAATGTGTAGAGAGGCATGGGGAATTCATTTATCAAACTTTCAAAAGTATCGATTTTTTTTTTAAATTGTTAAATTTTCTGAGTTCACCTTTTTCTGGGATCTTCATTTCAGAATCCCAGAAACAATTTCTTTGTCTCCAGTACAAATCTAAATACAGATAATGTTGACACAAAACAATTATATAGATACTAAATTTAACTTTTTACGTAATTCATAAAACATTAGGTGTCAAAAATGAAAACATTTCTTTGTCTATTTTTAAAAAACTATAGCATTTTTAAAAATATCAATTTCATAAATATTTAATTTAAATAAAAAACGTCACTTTTATTTTTTTTAATTCATCACCAACTCATTGGGGCATCACATTATTATAATAACATCATGGATTTCGAAAATTATCACACAAATGGTATAAAAAAATTACGCATTTATTTGAGAAAGCACATAAATATAGAAAATCTCATAAGTGTTACTAAAACTGGTTTTGAAGGGAAAATGAACTATTGTTTATATTGGATAATTATCAGTTTACTGTTTAAAGTACACTAGACGGAAAAAGTTATTTTTTCTTTTAAACATTTATACTCAGAAAATGATATAGTTTATTAGATTAGAATGATATAGTTGAACTTTTATATCTAAAGCATACGTGGATTTTTCCTGCTATGCATTTTATGGATAAAGTATTGAACATATGAGCAGTTCACTTACTAGGATTATTTAAATTTATCTATTTGTATTAAGATGTTATTCTTCCTTATCAAAAATAAAATTATCTTTCATTTACATTAATTATCATTAATATTTACAAGATTTATTGTACTTTTATGGCAAAAACATGGATCAAATATAATTATAAAATTATTCTTATTTACTTAATAAAAATTATCAGAACTATTGATTAATAGAAATTTCAGTTTTTATATTGTGTAAGAATATAAGAAGAAAATTATTTTTCTTATATATTCTTATTCTTTTCATTCAGAATCACATTTTAATCATGTAAAGTAAGAAAAAAATAATTTTCACAAAATAATACGATTTTTACCGAATGATTTTTTCATTGATTTGGAAATATTTTCTCTTAGAGTATATTCATCGTACCGCTTCTTTGATAGAGTGATGAATGCTTTGAACTTCTTTATGTGTCATACATTTTATTATGAAAAGAACAATATGGCAAGCCTTAATAAATTGATGCATCCTGAAGATAGAAAGGTAAGTGGATTAGGATTTTTATTCGAATTTTTGCCTAAGAAAGGAAATTACAAATACATGATATTTAAGTCTTAAAACTTAACCACATATATTAGTTCTATTCTGCTCTATTGTTTTATTTTTTTATAAAAAATGCTCAATTTGTAATCATATTTTAGAATCTGGAATTAGATTTCGAAAATGCAACTTTTCAAGATTTGGCATTACAATATCCAAAAGCCTCTACATTTTATGACTGGAAAATTGATTCGAACACCCCATCGGAAAGACAAACAATCAAATACCGGTAAATATTTTAGACTTTCTTTTAGATTAATAGTATAATTATTTTAAATAAATCGCCTAATCCATAAAATATATAGATTTAGACAGTTACATTATTCAGAAGTATCTCCATTTTATGACTGGAAAAATTAATACGTATAATACAATAAATTAATACGCATAATACAACAAAACAAAAAAAAACCTGTAAATACTTTTAAGCAATTATTTTCTCTTAATGTTATAATTACTTTAAATAAATCGCTAAAAATAAATATGCTGATTGTAATAATTATTTTGCTACAGTTTTTTAAAAAAATTCATGCATATCTTCTTCAGTGACGGTATCCTAAAACTGAACGGTTCTTATCTTCAGGTTAAGATTCCTGCTAGTGTAATTGAGATTATAAAAAGAATGTTAAAGGTCATAAGTACATTAGTCCAATAAAGGGGGAGGATTGCTTTGATATTTTTCGTTAATTTGTCAATTATCATTTTAAAAGACAATTTGAAAAGACCACTATTTTTTTCTTCTAATTTCTCTTTGTAAATGGCTAAGATTTTGATTTTCTGATTGAAATTCAGTCATCATTATTATTTGATTCCTACTAATGAAATGAATGTGGATTTTCAAAGTCTCTAAAATAAGTGATTAATCGCTCGTAATGTCTTACATTTATTTCTGAATAATCGACTTATTACTGTATCCGAAGTGTAAGAAAAAGTCGTGTCCGTACCACTTTTTCTAAGAAAATCACAATATCCGGCATCGTCAGTTTTGATTCTAGTAAAAAGCAGCTCATTTTTTCACTATGCTATCCGTATTTAAACATTTAATTTTCTTAATAGTTGTTATCATAGAATAATGAATGCAACTTACATGCACTTTTCGATTACAATTTAAAGCAGAAAAAAATATTTTATTAAAATGACATTAAACTTTGCGAAAACGGAACACGTTCGGGTATTTAAAAATATTATCACCACCGCATAACCAAATTCTTCAGGAAAACAATCTCAATTGTAGGAAGAAAGGAGGATGTGAGATTTCTGCAAGAAGCAAAAAAATATGTAAAAGAAATGCCATATGAGAGATTTAACATATTAATTCATCTTACGCAATGATTTTCTAGCATATTAGAAGAAGAATGTTGAAATAAAAAACACATTTTGAAATTATAAATATATATATTAAAATAGTAAAATTATAAGTATTTATTAACATAATATAATTAAATTATGTATTAAATATATTAAAATTAAAAATATACACTAAAATAGTAAAATTAAGAATGTATATTAAAATTTAAAATAAAAAATATTAATTGTCTATTGACAGAAAACTTTTTTAGTTTCTAAAAATCTTAGTAGAGCTTTTATAATAATATTAATTGCTTTCTTTTCTTTTTCACAGGCGTCATATGACAATTATTTTCATTCAAGCAGTTTTTATGTTCATCTTCTGCGCATTTACCAGCTGGATTTTTTCAAAGGTCATTGGTTAAATCAATGGATGTAATTTGATTTGTTGTCATTGCCCTGTATAAATATAATCAGAGTGGTGAGAATTTCTTGCTTGATCTAGCATAATAAATAATATAAATTTTTTAAAATGCTATAATTCCTCTTTCTTATTAATTTTATGATTGTTAATTTAAATACAATAATAAATTTGGGAGCTCTAAAATCCTTAATTTTTTATGGGAAGAAATAGAAAGTACCAGATTATTCCACCAATGGATATTTCAAAATGTAACTTTGAAATGAAGCATTTTATAAGTGATAATGTTCTAAATTTTGAAGTTACATTCAAATAATTTAAATATACATCTGACCTGGAAATGTGGCCTTAATCTAAAATGATATCTAGCAAACAAACAATAAACCAAACCCTTATCTTAATCTTTAAATAAAACAATAGGCCAATAAATGCTATGCAGAAAATCAACAAAAGATTTACAAAAAATACTGAGTTATCTTCAACAGAAACACATATTGTTGTCCATAATATCATAATTATGTACTCCGATGAATAAAAAAATAAATATTTTTAAAAAATATATACAAAGAAAATAATAGAAATTTTTTACTTCGAATGCAGAATAAATCGAAAGAAAAATTGTATGACATTTAAAGATCTCTTTTTCAAGCATCATCATAATTCTTCATTTATAACTCAGTTGTCAGATATTTTATTTCAGAATTTCTTATTTTACAAGGTGGGTTCAAAGATAATTTTAATTGATTCGTCAGCAATCCATCTGGAGAGCTATTACTTTTTTATTAATTAATTAATCTTTAGAGATGTGCTTAAGGAAACCATCTTTCGTAAAAATTTAAACATATAAAAATTTATGTATCTACACAAAACTGTAAGGAATTTGTCAAACGAAATGGTAGCAGCTTTTGAAATTGGATTGCTTAGATGTTTAAAAAGACAAACGTTTCAGTGGACGAAACATTTTATCTAAAAAAAATAGTTATTTGTATTATTTTGAATTGTAAATCGACTACAATATAATCATCCTAAACAAAATTATATTATTTAGAATAATTATATAATTATTAGAAAAAAAACTTTTGTTTTACTCATAATGAAGTAAAATTTATATATTTGTAGGAATGGACCTATTCTGTGTAGCGTGTAGACATATACTGTTCAGTGCCTGTACCTATGATTTAAAATTATGAAATTTGATAATTATATACTTTGGCAGGTAAAGATGTGCTCTTTGTAACTATTGTTTTGAAATTCTGTTTTGAATTAGAAATAAAAACGAAATCTCAGAGTTTCACCCGAGAACTTCTGAAAATATTACAGTAGAAAATTGTTTTTTACATTATCTTAAAATTGAAAAAAAAAATTAACCATATCAATTTTTTGAACATTTTTTATCAACACCTTAAAATATATTTTAAACACATGAAACGTTTTTAAAATTTCCTCAAAAATCTGCCAATATTTATTACATTTCATTGTTTGAATTTATTCTTAAGAAAAGAAAATTTTTCCCAATTTTTTTTTTCCAAAATGTCGATATTATTAAGCAAAAAATATTCATTTAATTTTGTAATCACATTGAAATTTCTCAAACAAAAGCATCTGAAACGTTTCAAATGAACTTTAAAAAGATCTTTGTCAAACAACATTGAGTGGTATCAAAAGTTTATATACCAAAGAAAATCCATCGCAAATGAGCCGCAAGTTTATGGTATGTCTACCTCAATTAATGATCGACGTTTCGATCCGATCAAAGTATTGGAGCTTCGTAATTGTCGTTTTTCAAGAAAGTTTTGAAGTGAGGGACACCCTCTGATTAAATTTAGTAATTTGCTGCACTTAATTTGAACAAATGTAAAAATATCCTCTCTACTTAGAAATTTAGCTGAGTTTGATGCCAACCATTTATGCTTAACAACGTCCAGAATTCAACCAATTCGTAAGTACAAAATAAATCTCATAATAGAACTATTGTAATAAAAAACACATAAAATATAGTAAAAAAATATTGAGGGAAACTTCCTCCACAAACTTTTTTTTGCCTTAGCAACGGGATATTATCCCAGTTAAGATCCCCCACCCGACTCTCCATTAATGCCAGTCCTCATTACCTGACTGAGAGATAATTAGACGTTTCTCTTTAATTGCATAATATTTTAGCAAGAAAACATAATAATATTCAGATAATCTTCAAAATATTTAGTTGGAAATAAAGGAAAAATCATTGTTATAATTCATCGTGTTTATGAAGAAACGCCCTTTATTAAAAAAAAGAAAAAGAACGCTTATTTAAGTTGTGAAGTAAGCATGATGCAATCACTCGTTTTCTTTCAGTTATTTATGTAATTGGTTGTATTGTTTTCCGTTCATAGAAATCATAATCATCAGGATGTTTTCATGTGTTAATTCATAATACAAGTTCTAAAATTTAATATGATATTGGAAAAGAAATTATTCTCTTTGTTGGGTTTATTCTAATGTTTCGTACATATTTATATTTTTTTTATAGGATAATACTTTTCAGTTGTATTATTTATATTATTCAATACATCAACAGACGAATCTGCTAATATAATTTTTTTCTGTAAAAGCAAAATTCATTTTTATGTAGATTCTTTGACTGAAATTTTATTAATTGCAAAGGAATAATTTTGCATAAGAAAATCTATACATAATGGACCAAAATAAGTATATTTACTTCTTTTGAAGAGTTGAGGAATCAATTTCATTTTTATTAGAACAATGAAGATATTAATTTTGATTTATCATACATTTAATATTTTTGAAAACTCTTCTTTATTATTGAGAATTTTTCTTTTGAATAAATATATAAGTATTTAAAAATAAATAATTAGAAATAATCATTTAAAATAAATTTCATTAATCTAATCTAAATCATTAGACCAGTTTGATGCTTGTGAAATTATTTCAATGTGGAATATGAATTTCTTATTTTAGCATCCTATGCACTTTCGATTTGTATTGAAAATTCTACTCACCTTAAATTGAGTTCAGAATTTCTCTCTCTCTTCTTCCTAAGATTTTTTTTTCAAAAAGAGATCGTAAATATCTTTTTAACGTATAATTTATGAAAAAAAGTCTAGCATAGAGAGAACTAAATAGAAAACATCTAACCTATAAAGCAATTTGGTCTTAGATTGTGGTAATATTTTTATATTAAATATAAGAAGTCCTATTTTGACAATGTAAATACATAAATATGTAAATTAAAATTCTAGGATAAATTAAATTTTGCGGTTTTATATCTGATGACTAAACATTTATAACTAGTTCAAATATTGAGTATTTCTTTTTCTTCAAGAACTTCCATATCATGATTTATGCCTGTGACATATATGTAATCGTTATCAGATCTCGAGTCATCTAATTAGAAAACTGTAATCTTATTAGGAGATAATTTTAGGCAATAGAATATTACAGTTGCAATAAATTACATTGACGGCGTCTTGGCTGAGGAATGATCTGGTCTTCTAGGGTTCGCGTCCTGGTTCTGGCATGATTTTTTTTTACCCTGTGTTCTATTTGTAAGACGTGTGAAAGCGTACTCCCCCTTCGTAAAAAGGAATCGTGGGAAAGAATGTGAGAGTGTCATCCTCATATGAGCTAGAAGTCAAACATCTGTCATCGGGTGCTCCAGGATTTTAACCTTCAGAAACTACTGCAAATCCCTGTCTATGATTACTCGGACATGGCATTTTAATCAGTAGAATATAGTTTAAAAATAATATTTTGTTTATCCTTTTCTATAAAAAAGAATCTGTAAATCTCTTTCACAAATGTATAAGTAGATATTTAGAGAAAAAATCAGGAAATATTTTTGTTCCCTTTAATAAAAGTTTATTAAAAGTGAATAATCATTAAAAGTCAATATTCATTGACATAAATATTCATTTAGTTCTTCACCAATCATTCAAAATATTTCAAATGATTAGAAATTATTTTCAAACATTTTTACCGCATAGAGTAAAGATAATCTTTCTGTTTTAAAATCACTAACTTTCAAAGAATTTTTTTAAAAAAATGTTAAACAGTTTTATAGTATTACAAAAATGATAAACCTTCTAATGAAAGTGAAATATCAAATAACATACCCAGAAACCATTTCTAAAATACTTTGTTACTTTCAAAATGGTAAGTCTTCAGACATCGTGAAATAAAAGAAATAGGTTATGGAGTAAGTTAGGAAATAGTAATTTACTTTGCTGCAAAATAATTAAAGACTAAATTGAAAAAATTCAATTATTCTAGAAGAATGGAAAAATTATTGTTTTTATGAAATTTTTTGGAGAAACGTGAAAGGTCTTTTAAGAGGCGTTATTAAATATGGACATCAAAGAGCGATTTAATCATTCGTCTGTGGACTATGCAAAATGTATTCGACTCTCATTTTAGATTCTAAAACTTATCTTTCCAAATGAATTTAATAAATTTTTTTATCTATCTTATTCGTTTAAAACAATACCCTCGTAACTTCCATTCCCTTTTTCAATCTATAACAAGATTTAAAAAAAACAGAAAATGTTTCATTTTGATTTGTCTTTTATTTGTGGACTGTAATATATATTTTGTTATTGGTGGAGCCACATTACAGTAATGTTAATAATTGCACTTAAAACCAAATAACAGTTTTTTAAGAAAATTAATTTCTTTATGATATAAAATTTAAAAAGGAATTTTGTAAACGACATTTAGTTAATTTCTGAAAAAAATACATTAAAAATAATCAGAAGTGAAGCAAATAAAATACTTGAAGTGTTTTAAGGATATTTACCACATTTTTTAAAAAGTCATCTAATGATCATTCAATCTCTCATTCACATTCCAAAAAAGTATCAGATTTACAATAGAGATTTCCTCCTTTTTATAAAAAATTTAGCTCTATAGTAGCTTGAAATAAATTCGTCTTGAAATTCGAAAATTATTTTAATACTCTTAAATTATCATTATAGAGGAGAATGTTTCATCTTGAGAGATTAGAATGGGCATATTAATTTTCTTGAGAAAATGTTACTATTATTTTTCTTGAGATTCAAAGAAAAATAGTTTATTTTTGCTTTGAAATTTCTTCTATCATAATAGATTTATTTTCACTAAGCTGCATCAGATATAAAAAGTATACGTGAAATATAAGTGTCAAATATGTTTTAGAAGATATTTTTTTTAAAAACTAATAATATGTTTTTATTATGTATTAGTCCATATGAAATAAGAATTTATCAAACATATTTTAAGAAAGTAAATTTTTGGTATTTTAATGAAAATTAATATAGTCTATAAAATCAAGGATTGATTTGCTTAAGCAACTAAAATAATTTTCATTTCGAAGGCTTACGCTTACAGCCTAAATGCTGTGGATAGAGTAGGAGGAGAAAAATGAACAAAACAGGCCATGATTTTTTTTCTAGTTTTTTATAATGCAAAAAATTATAAACAAATTAATAAGTATCATCTACAAGTCTTTTCAAAATAATTTTTCAAACTGATAAAAAATATGTTTTGTCTCAAATAATTTATTAATAAAAACTGACTGCTTTTTGTCCTTTCGCAAACTTTAATATTTTTAAGTTTAACCTTTTCGGAGAATATTAAATTGTGTTCAGTTAGAGATAAAATAAAGTATATATCACAAAACTCATAAGCAGAATAATCCAGAAGTAGAAGGCGTTTCATAGTCTTTCGAATTCCTTTTTTTTTTCTTTTACATTTTTGCTTTCTGCAAACATTCTTTCCCGATGAATAAGGTTCCATACAAAAAGGAAAAGATAACTTTTCCGCCCTTATTTCTGTCAATAAGAACTTTCTTTTGCTGAGGGTAATGAGATGTTAGTCTGGTTGCGTTGCGATCTCGGGACGAGATATCCAAAATGATACTGTATGTACGTGTAAAGGCGGCTTTTGCTTGCTTTGGGCGAAGGTTCCAAGTTACATAGAATGCTAGAATGACAAGAAAAAGGAAGGGGAAAATAAATGATACATTTCTTTTTTCTGTTTTGCTTGGTGTCTTTTCTTTGGCCGAATGGTTTGTATCCCATTTAACCTCCCTGATAATCAAGAGTTGTTTTTGGCTGCATTTGCAGATATGATTTTCATTGCCCCTTTTATTAATTTACTATCATTGGTTCTTCATTTTCTTTTATAATATGGTAAACTAAAGGAAAGAAAAAAAATTAAGAAATAACCTTAACTGAAATTATTTGTTGCACTTAAAAAGAAAAAACATATAAAAAATGATATATAAGCTTGTTAATCATTATTCACTGCAGGCTACGTGACACTTGTTTCTTCTGATGAAAAAGTTTTGAAAAAGCTAATTAATCGTACTCACTTACTCATCCATGTGCCAAGAATATGAAGTGTCTGAAAATAAATATTAAACATCATCCTTTCAAGTGCTGTACGAATAATAATGATATCTAATTAAAGAATTGTTGTTTATCATTGAACTATCCTCTCCACACTTTACTTCAACAACCTTTTTTTTTAATTCATTTTCATAATTCCAGTTTAAACACTTTTGTTTTCCCCATCAGTTGAGATCGAATAATCAATTTGGCAAAAGAAATAATTACCTGGTAGATTCTCACAAATTGGGGGTGCACAAGGTCTAGACACTTATTTTTTACATATTTTTATATTAATCTTATTTTATATTTTTATAACAATTCATACGCTAATTATATTTTAGAACATTACTTTTAAGGATTTTTTTACTCGATTGAATAAGTCCAAGGAATGCACAATTTGTTTTTCAAATGACTGTGTCAAATTTATTCTCCATTTGATTGATCCTTTTTTTAAAAGTTCGATTTGGCTTTCAATTTACTATCTCAGGTAGCTAAGCTTGTTGCATAATATTGCACAATATTTTGAGGGATTATATGATATTAAACAATATGCCATAATACTAAGTAATATTGAGAATACCAAATCTGTGTTCTTCAGGGGAGATTACTCAACTTTCTTTGTAAATGAATGAATGGTTGAATTTTATTGAAAAGTTATCTAATGATTACCTTTCTCATTAAGAAATTTAAATATTTATTATGAGGAAAGATATAAAAAATATGGCTGTCAAATTTTTACTCCTATTAAAAGCAACAGAAATATAATTCTTTTACCATAATGTTTTTTTTGTTAGTGAGAACATAAACGTGATATTTAAAGAGCTGATATCTCGAAGAAGGAAATGATTAATTATTAAAATCTTCTTCAAAATTTTATAACATTGTTTCTTTCAGAAGTGGATCTTTTTAATTCACTAAGAATAAACTAAAGCAGTTATTAGAGCTTTCCTCAAGGGAAGATAATTGTGGCTATTTTGATGATAAAACAAAAAAAAGTCTCTTCCATTTTAGATCGTAGTAAAATATTTGCCACCTTCTCATTCATCGGTACATCTCTTATGAAGATAACGCATTTAATGCCCTTCAAAAAATGAGAAATTGGAATAAAATTTATATAAACAAGGAAGAATTTTTATAGTTTTTAAAACAGAAAAGTTTATGAAAAATTCGTAAAGATGGAAAATAAATTTTGTTTTTGTTTATTAATTCATAATAACTCTATAGGTGTGGGAATAACAGCGCATATATTAAAAAATACATAATTTTTAATTAAATTTGGAACAATACGAAACAATCTGATTGTATTCAAAATAGTTTGCTATATTATAAAAAATATTTGTTTCAATCTGTCAAAGTTTGTTAGCCATTCTTTGAAGAAAATTAAGGGATCCTAACACACTGATCGCCTATAATAAATTATTCATCAAAAAATGCATTTATTCATAATATATATATGTTTTTATAGTATTTTGAGAAAATTTATAAAATCATGTTTCAAAAGGTTAATTCCACATTCATAAATTGAAGAAATCATTTTTAAATCTAAAGATGGAGAAATTTCCTAATAATAAAAGTGTATTTATTCTAGACTGTTTGCTCTAGAGTAAGCCGTTAAGGCAATCTTTGCATACAAAAAAACTACAATCTTCTTAACGACATATTTCAGTTAACAAGCGTCAACCAAATTTACGTTGAAAAGACAAAAAAGTTATTGAAAATTAATACTTAATCACTAAAATTCAAAACTTGGAGGAATATTTTTTAATTCAAGAAATTTATTTTTAAGTTGTTTTACGTTTATATATAATTTCAAATAATTTCAGATCACATAAAATTAATTAGATTTAATTTTTAGCTATCTGAAAAATTAAATCTATTTATCAATCCGAAAATCCCTTAATTTTGTCTAGGATTTGGATTTTTTTTTTCTCAAGAATAAATGTATTTGAAAGACTACAAAAGTCACATCGTCCAATTTCTATTATGAATATGTATATGAAGGCAAATAAAGTAGCAAATAAATTACCTAAGACACTATGAATGATTGCAGAAACTATGGAAACCACCATTTATCAGTGAAATTCGAAATTAGTGATTCGAAGCATTGCAGAATTAGCACATTTTCCATGCATTTAAAATGCACAAAAGGGGCAATTATTTATGAACTCCCAAAACTGTTACATTATTTAATTTATGAAATCGCATTGATACAGTCAACCCATTTTGCATTTAGTATACAAATGCCATCAAAATCTTCTGATATGTAACCAAGCATAAAATACCATCTTGTCAAGCAGATAATCTTGAAAGAAAGAAATCTCTTTAAGGCTGTGCATTAAAATTCGTCACCATGCAGAAATTGTCTTCTTGATAATGGGTATAGCAGTATGGAACTCATATATGAAATCACATAAGCAGAAAACATCTGAGTCGTAGTATCATGATTTCAAAGTTAACACGAACTTTAAAAAGATGTCATTTTGTAATGATTTTGTCATAATGTAATCATTTCCCTCTGGATAACATTTCAGCAAGAATAATATTTGGAAATGTGTGCATAGAGTTTTTAACATGCTCACTTGATATTATTACACTGATCATTTGCTTGCAGAGATGTTTAAAACATTTGCATGTAAACATCCTAAAAATTATTATTATACTTATTAATAAATTGCAGTTTGTATAGGGGTTTCAAGAACAGACAATTAAATATATAGTCCAGATTTGATGTAGATAACAAAAAAAATTCGTAAAAATGCTCAGTTTTAGGATTTGTCCATATTGTTTTATGTATACATTGTATTTTAGCTTATTGTTTGTGATTTTGGCTCATTAGATCTTAAATATAATTTTATTTTTAGCTTGATGGTGTCTATCACTCTGAAATCAATCAATTACAAATTTGATGTCCGTTTCAGGATTCGAATTCTAAGTTTGATTCCCGGCATGGAAATCAAGTTAGTGGCTGAGTGATTTAATAATGACGGACGAAGGCTAGCACTAATAAAATTATATTTGAGTTCGAATGAGCCACGGTCACAAACAATCATATTCAACACAATTCAAGCATAAACAATTTATACAAATCCTAATTATGCGTGTATTTCACTATTGGATTAGAAGATGGTTGCAAATAAATTTTATTTTGGATCCACCAATATAAAATGCTTCGTATCAATGAATAATATTTGAAATTTAAATCCTGTACATATCTTTTTCTTCAGATTTTATAGCGAAATTAACATCAACACAAACTTAAAAGATTTCTTGTTTAAAATAATTTTAAAGGCATAAATATTCTAAGTAATATGCATCTGATAATTATTCTTTGCGTTTTATTTGTTCATTAGTATAATTAAAGTGTTATAAATGATAAACATTACTTTCTCAGTATTTTATTAAAACTATATGAGTGATTTAAAATATTTGGACTGATTAAAAATAATAATATTTCAGGATCTAATTACTTAAAATATATAATCAAACATAACATTCTGAAATAAAGAATTATATAAAAAAGTCATTTTTCTTTTATTTTAAACATTAACAACATTATAATCTCAAGGTAGTTCATCTTATTAAATATAATTTGAAAGCAATTAAACGCATTTGTGTATCGTAATTTATTTTATATGTCATGAAATATCTATAATGTTTTGTGTTATATTGATACATTGAGTGAAATAACATGATATATTCTCAAACGCACTGTAAACTATAACCAAAATATATGAGATTTCTTTAAAATATTTAAGTTTTCTCTAAGATTTCTGAAAATTTTTATGTTTGAATTTCGGTATGATCATATAAATATAATTTAAATTCGTCCTTCAGTTTTAAATTATGCATTTTTCTCATATGTTTTCCTTATATCAGACATTTAATTATAAGAGAACTATTGACTGGTTAAACAAAAATGATTCCTGTACATTTCTCAGAACCCAAGTTTCGTTTAAATATTCAAAAACGTTCACATCATTTAAAACTATAATTTTATAATGTGTACGTAATCGCATGTAAAAAATAAAACATGCATATTCATAAATCCTTTATCGCAATTAAAATAGCAGAATATAAAGCATAACAGTAGTTTATTTGCAATGAACTAAGCTTCCAATACATATAGGAATTTAAATTTTCCCTATTAGAAATCTTAATAAATTACAGAGCCAATTTTTTCTAAAAAATACTGGTAATTATAAAAATTATTTCTCTCACAGAGAAAAAGAGAAATCTTCTTTCTAAAACAGTAATTAAAAATTTATTGCTTCAGAAGTCGAATGTAATTTGATGAGTAATATTTATTATTTATTTTCCAGACAATTCCATTTTTATTCTTAAAATGTATGTAAAATAATATTTTTGCATCTTAAATCAGATATGGAACGAACATAAATACATTTTAAATCTCAAGTAAAGGCAATTAAAAATCTTGCTTAATTGTCTTTGACTAACATTATTTCTTTTTTTTTTCTTTCTATGAAAACAAATTAGAACATTTTCAATTTTTTCAGATTCATTAGCACAGTCCATCAAAATGTTTCAGATAGTTAAAAATCTATTTAAAAGCTAGGGATAAATTGAGTAAAGTAGAACCTTCTTCTTTCGTATCATTAAGGTTCTAAAGACTAAGAGAGACAGAGGGAGAAACCAAAATTAATTTAAACTCATGAAAGAAAAATCTTTTATTTGATGTAATACATGCTGTTCTGAAACATCAAAAAGTAAAATCTATGCTATTCCTAGGAGAAATTAGTAATGTTCATTAGTAAAAAGTTGAATGGAAGTTTACAGGCATTGTGAAATTAAAGAAATGCTTTAAGGAAAAACCTAGAAGAAGAAGGTAATTTATTTTCGTTACAAAAGACGTATAAAATAAACCCGATTCAAAAAATTCAATTATTCTTTACAAAACGGAAAAAAACTTTTTTTCGTAAAAATGAATGAGTTAAAGTAAACACATTTTTTTCAAATTCCATTAAATATAACTTATATCAAGAAGGTACACTTTTTCATTGTTTTTGGAAACCATGCAAGATGCATTCAACTTTAAATTCATATTAAGAATATTATATCTTCCCACAGGAGTCCAAAATAACTAAATTTCTCTAGAAATATACTATCGAAATTTTCATTAGTTTATGCAACAAAAGAAATAAAAAGATGATAATGGAAAAATCATCAAAATTTTTTACTGAAGTTCCTTTCTCAATCCGAAATATATTGAATCCTTAGATATTTTGTTTAATTATTTACCTTTCTAGTAGATCAATAAATCAAAAACATAATAACAACCATTAAATTTCTGCCACTTAAAAGGAATACCAATACAAAATATGGAAATGAATAAAAATATACTAAAATTGTAAGTTTATATTTTTATATTTTACAAATACGTTATATAAATAATTAAATTTTTGCAATTAAATACTGGAAGCATATCAATAATCAAATCGCTAAACACTTTAAATTTCGAAAATAAGTTTTTAATATAAATTTATTTATATTAATCTCACAAAAATACGGTTTGAGCACTATTCTTTCATTTCAATTTTTATAAAATTATATTATAAAAATCACATAGCAATGATTATGTCCTGAACAGCATTATTGATGAAGATTATGTTTCTGCCACTAGATTTAATATAGATCACGTTCAATCTGAAAAATTCAGTTCTTAAATCTTATGATACAAATGTCGTTTTCTCTTGATGATGCATAAGTAATTATCATGCTGACCTAAAACATTAATCAGAAAATTATAAAACGTAATTTTTACTTAAAAAATAATAATAAACAATCGAATAACGCAATAAAGCAAATAATTTTTCACAAATAATTTTTCATATGAATTCTTTCGAGATTTTTTTTATCATGTGCAACAAAAAAAATTATGTATCAATATCAATAAAACAGCTGATAGAACCTAATAGGAAAAAATTCTGAAGAATAACACTGTAAATTTGTTTAATCACAAGCTCGAATTCAGAGAAAACAAAATATTTGTTATTAACTATACAATGTTTATAAAATGAGTTGTCAAAGAAGTGATTCTGAACCTGCTTAACTAGAACATGTTTCAAGTAGTTAAAATGTAATGATTTTCTATCAACTAAATGCAATTAGAAAAAATCTTCTGTTTTGGAAAAAATCTGCTTTTTTCAAAATTTGCTGATTTTAAAAATTATTTAAATTTTTTCTCAAAACTTTTTAAACAAGATTATATATTATGACATAAAATTGCATCTCCTACTGCCCATGGCAATGTCCATGATAATAGTACTAAATTTTAATTTTCATTGGTAAACTGCGTTTAAAATAACATTCTGGCATTTAATTATTTCTTGATTAGATATTTCTATAATTCATTGTAAAATACAAATATTAATCAAAGAACATACCTGACTTCAGTAAGAGTTTTACTAACTCATAATGTCTAACAACATTACTAAAATACCTTTAAATATTGTCCGTTATTCACAATACAGGTCAATATATTCAGCTAATCTCAAGGCCATGTGGATAATAATTATATTTTGATTGTCGTTGTCCCTGAAGAATTTTTGTTTCCTTCATACGCTAAGAATATATTGTAAGAAATTAGAAAATTTTCTGAAAAAAATAATATTATATTATTATGAACGTAAGGCTTAGCTAATAATTTTAGAAAAAAATAGTTATAAAAGATTATTAGTTGACAAAGCAGTTCCAATGTAAAAATGTAAAATATAAATAACTATAAAATAGTTTTATATGCATTTGTTTCCATACTTACTTATTGTAAAAAATTGATAGTAAAAAGGTTCTTTAATGAGAATTTGTCTTTCCTTTTCTTTCCCTCCTTATAGATTCTACTTAATTATTTAAATTAAATATTTGGCATTGATAAAAATTGTCAGATAATGGTTTGCAGTTTTATAATCTGCTGTAAATCAAACTGTAGAACTTTTATTTTTCCACTTTTAATTAATTACAAACTCTGTCATCAATGAGGTTGAATTTGAAACGAAAAAAAAAGTAAAGTATTAAAGAAGATTTTCAAATTTTATAGATGCGTTTCTTTTTTTAACTAAGAGGACTTGCTGACATTTGGATAAAAAACATAGCGTTTTTTAATGGAAAGAAAATCGTTATAATTATATAACGGCTATAAAAATCATTGTTGCATGTTATTAAAAACTTTTATTTCACTCTACTAAAGGGTGCGTAGTATATGCTTATGGCATTTTTGTGCTTTACGATGAAAATAGAGCCGATGGTAATGTTCTTTTAAATAAATAAATTTTTTCATCATCCTTTAAAATAGAATATGCATTAAATAAAAACCGAAAACAGTAAATAAAAAATTTGCATTGTTTGATTAACAAATTGCTTTCATTATAATAGAAAAAAATTGTATTAAAACAAAATTAAAATATCATTTTTAAAAAAGGTTTTTTTTTCCTTAATATCAGAAATAAACTAATTTTTCGTATAAGTTAAATGCTTGTAAAACTAAATGCAAAAATTAATATTGATTAATGGGTGCATTTTTTCCTGCACTGGTGGTTCTTTAAATTAAAAAGATATTAAATTAGAGCTAAACATAATCATAGTTAGAATGCATTCTGTAAATGTGCCGGATAAAAGTAA
>JAPMOQ010030349.1:704590-720618 GCA_026543055.1 Argiope trifasciata | reverse complement strand
ATTAAAAATTAATTAATAAATGGATGGAGATTTATTGATGATTTAATTTTGATTAATTTAGCGAATACAAATATTGTTACAAATAGCTATCCTAAAAAATCAATTTTAACAGAAACAAAAATATATATCATGAAGGTACTTATCTGGATTTGAGAATAGAAATTGCTAATGATAAAACAATAGTATTTATGATAAAAGAGGTGAATTCAGCTTTAAAATAATTAAACTCTGCAATTATCACTCTAAAATATTCAAAATTTTAATTTTCTCACTATTTAATAGAATTAAAACAATTTGTAATAATAAAATTTCATTTATGAAAGCAACAAATACTTTTATTAAAAATTTAAACAATAATGATTTTCCCAAAAACTACTGCGATATCAATATTTTAATTTTAAAAAAAAGAAATGATGAAATATTAGTAAAATAGATGGCGCTCAGAAACTCCATTTATTTTTTCTTTGCCTGACACTGTATTATTATTACAACTGCAGGTGGGGTGATATTTCTTCTCCTGTTACTGGTATGTTCTTCCCTTTTTTGTTTTCTCAATTAATTGGGTGGTTCGTTTTAATTTTTGATAGAATATTCTTATGTAGTTTTACTTTATATATTTTTGCTTTATTTGATTATGTTTTAAATGTTGCTTTGTTTTTGTGTTTTTTGCTGTTAAAATTGGTATGTCTCTTTTGCCTTAATTTTCGGGTTATGAGGGGGGGGGGGGGGGCAATACTGTTGGACATTGTCTGATTCCTCACAGAAAAAAAAATACCTTATTTTGAATCCTTCAAAAAACTTTCAAAATACTTTGTTCAAAATACAAGGATTCAAAATACCCGCTTTGTTATTGTCATCGTAAGGAAGAGAGATTTACAATAATATGTATTGAAAGACTTGGAGACGAATATGGCGACTTTGGCGACAAAATGGAAAGTACCCGAAACATCGAGAATTTTCCCGATCCATCCACTAGGAGCAGAGATACATCCAGAATACTCCTGATTGGTCCAGAAGATGTTTAGACCCGCTTTCCATCACTATATAAGGCAGGCGGTGGCGATGTGAATGAAGTCGAAGCGGAATCGGGAAAAAGGAAAGAAGACCTGAAGATGAATCAAACCGAAGTACGACTGTCTGGTGTTCAACGAAGAAGACAAGAAGCGCAGCGGAATTGATCGAGAAGATTTAAAAGAGAGGTCTTGAACTGATAATATTATATATAATATTATAATATTATTATAAAGTTTGGTTCGCTTTATAATATTATTATAAAGTTTGGAATCGTTATAAGTGTAATACATTAAAAGGAAATGAAATTTGTTTTCGAACACATGTTTACTATCTCCCTTAAGTAAGTAGTAAACATATATACCTTGAGGTGATTATCACAGAATATGATAATCAGCCCAAAATAAAGGGTTAAAGTTACATTTGAAATGGTCATTAAAGGAAAACTAGATTAAATTTTCTCAAACTTGATAATAGTTTAAAGAAGGTCATTGGAGTTTTTTTTTCTGCAAAAAGAAATAAAAGTTCAAAAACTCACTACTAGGGAGGAAATCGACAGTACGCGAAATTTTTAAGCAAAGACATTGACATGAAATCATAGGTTTAAATGTTTTTGATAGTTTTCTGAAATGTGTTTGATAGTTTCTGAAATGTGTTTGATGGCTTCTGCAATGTGTTGGAAAGCATGTTCGATGTGGCTTCAACCATTTTCTAAAAACAACTTAAATCTCATCACTCCGCTGTTAACAGTAGCTCTTAGCATATCAAGAGGAAAGTGACGCTCATGTTGATGTATCACTTCTTTCAGTTCCGTCAAACTTTTTAAATTATCTCCATAAACATTGCTTTTAATATTACACACACTGAATATTCTTTGTAACCCGTTTCGATAACGATTAAACACAGTTTAAATCGATGCCTTCATGTCCTATTTTGCTTACCAATATTGCATACAGCGCCTTTTCATACCTGATGGGGAGATTTGTGAGTGGGATATTTTTTTGGTATGAAGAAGTTTTTTTGAATGTGAACTTTAAATTATTGCCAAGTTTGATAACATTTAGCCCAGTATTTTTTCCTTTGAATAATCATTTCAAAGAATTTTTATAATCATTTCCTTTTCATTTTCAAAACTTTAATTATTATCACATGTATGTCGAATGAATTTTCAAGCCAAAATGGTGCTTACGTACTTTCTGGGATATGCATATAATGCACAGAAATGATTAAAATATAATGTGAAATAACGATAAAATGAATTGTATGCTAGATTATATTATCTTTCATATAACAGACGTTATGTTCTGAATTTGCAATGACACTTCATTTTTTTATTCTAAATTATAGAATTATGGCAATTCAAAATATATTATGGCAATTATATAAAAAGAAGAATAACAAATAAAAATTCTTCAAAACATTTATAATTAGTTAGTTTAAACTAAGAAATATCGTTGCACGAGTAATCAATAAATATTGGTAGAAAAATGCAATTTTTTCACTAATAAATCTTTTTATAACCTTTAATCATTTTGAAATAAATTCCTTCGCAAAGCAACTTCAGCATCATAAAGAAGATTTTAATTAAAAATTTTATTTATTTTCTTTCATTCAAGAAAATAAATAGCGAATAATCATTTCATATATACCGAGTTTCATTGTCAATTTCTCTGGTAAAATATTTCATTATTTATATATTATTACATTTGAGATGTTTTATTTAGTTGAATTCTCAGAAGATAATTTGTTTTAAGGTGAAGAATTATTATTATTTTTTTTAATTTCAAGATAGCTTTTATCGATGGAAGCAAATAGTTGACTCTAATGTAATTTTTCTCAAATGCGTAGGTGAAGAAATGCGTGGGATTGTATATGTGGGTGTAAACTTGTTTGTATAGATTATAAGTTCTTAAAGTTATGAAAGTTCTCCATTTTGCGAAATTCTATGAAACCAAGAAGATAATTTTCTGGAAACTAATATCGAATATCATGTAAGCATATCTAATTCCATATTATTGCATATTCTCATCTATGAAGAGTTTCAGTATGTTTACCATCTCTGAAATGAAAATAAAAAATGTATTCTAATACAATTACATATTAAAATGTTAAATAAAAATTTTAATCTTCCATTTATTAAAATTTAAAACTAAGTCAAATTTCATCGATAAAATTTTTTTATCAGTGGAAAGAAAGTCATAATATTCATAAAAAATTATTATTCTTGAAAAAATTGAAAATGATGCACTTGTACGAAAAAAATGAGTTTATTTTGTATGATGTTAACAATAATATTCTGTTTAAATTAATTAATAGTAATTTTAATTTTATAGTAAAAACTTATACCATTTTTATAAAATATCTGGCATAAATATACTTAAATGTTTTGCAAACATACATTTTTAACATCGCATTGCAAAAGTATTTTGAATTTAACTTGGCTTTCTATTACAATAAAACTGAAATTGAATGTCATCCTATAACATTAAAAATAATCGCCTGTTTATCATAATATTATTTAATTGTATAAAATGTCAAAAAGATAGAAAAAAATAACAAACATATTACATAAAGGTGTGCACAGATTTCAACATATATTTGAATTTCAAATAAAAATTTACATTTAAGTATATGGATATACGAAATATATTAAATTCTTTGTTAAATTGTATCATGACTGTTGCGTGTTATCTCATACAATACATACATAAGCGCATTGAAAAAAATTTATTTGAATATGAAAAAAGTTATAGCATTTTTAGTACTTCAAAATAGTTGGTAACATATTGGACGTTACAAATTGCCAATTTATCTCCTTTTTCATCTTAAATAGAAAATTAAGAATAAGTCCAGCAGTATTTGAAATTCTGATGTACTGAATAAAGTACGTGATCAACAAAGAAAATTAATGAAATAAAATTAATATTTTAGGCTAAAATCCCTTACTTTATCTTCTCTATTTCAGTACTGGACGATATTAATATGCTTAAAATTTGGGTTTTTATTTGCTTAAAATTGAGGTTTTAATACTTGAAAAACTAAATACTTCAAGATTTTCTTACTAATTTGATACTGCTTTCGCCGCTATTAATTTCATATTTTGGGCTACAAACTATACATTATTTATAATAGGGACTCTCCAAATTAATTCAACGTAATGAATCTTAGAGAACATTATTTTACATCGGTAAGCTGACTAAAATGTCTAACAATGCTAATAATCGCGTTTGCACATAAATACGTCTTACTTTTCTTACATTTGCAAATATTAGTCCAAAAAATTCAATATATCTATACATTTTAATTTCAATATACATGGTGAATATACAATTTCAATATACTGATGGAAAAAAAATCCCAATACTAGGAAGGAGCTGTGCTAGATAAACGAAATTTGGTAGGCGTGTTTATACATCTGAAAGATGACGTCGATTAAAATTTCGAGCTTCGCGCGTAAGTGTGGCGCTAGTAGCGACTCTATGAACATGCAAATGAGGTTTGCTTTAAATAAGCGCTGTAAGGTTCGTGATCGTTATTTACAGTTGAGATTTAACGTAGCGGCTTAATGTTAGTCAAGGATGCCTCTGAGCAGAAGAAGAAGCCCTTATCAATAGCTCACTGAGTTTGAACGAGGTCGTGTTGTAGGGCTAAGAGAAGGTGGGTTTTCTTTCCGCGATATTGCTGAAAGACTTGGCAGGAATGTATCCACTGTGCATGAGTATTGACGGCAGTGGTCAAGGGAAGGTACTGCCTCAAGAAGACCAGGTTCCAGGCGGCCACGTGGTACTACTGAGAGGGAAGACCGTCGTATTCAGCGTATGTCTGTGGCTAATCGTACTGCGTCTGCAGCTGAAGTTCAAGCTGCAGTTGGCACCACAGTGACATAACGAACTATTGCAAATGGGTTACTTCAAGAACAGCTCCGAGCCAGACGCCCTGTACAGTGCATTCCCCTGACTCCAAACCACTGCCGTTTGCGACGTGAGTGGTGTCAAGCTAGAATTCATTGGAGGACGGAGTGGAGATCTATTGTGTTTTCTGATGAAAGCCGGTTCTGCTTTGGTCGCAGTGATAGCCGTTTGTTGGTTAGAAGGAGGCCAGTTGAACGCCTGCTAGTGACCTGTCTGCGGCCTAGACACACAAGGCCTACTCCTGGAGTTATGGTTTGGGAAGCAATTTCGTATGACAGCAGGAGCCCTTTCGTGGTTATCCCACGCACCCTGACTGCAAATTTGTACGTCAGTCTAGTGATACAACCTGTTGTGCTGCCATTCATGGACAGCATTCAAGGGGGGGGGGGTTCCTACAGGATAACGCTCGCCCTCATACGCTGTTGTAACCCAACATGCTCTACAGAGTGTCGACATGTTGCCTTTGCCTGCTAGATCACCAGATCTTTCTCCAATCGAGCGCGTATGGGACATCATTGGACGACAACTCCAGCGTCGTCCACAACCAGCATTAACCGTCCCTGCATTGACCGCCCAACTGCAACAGGCATGGAATTCCATCCCACAAGCTGATATCCGACACTGTACGACACAATGCTTGCATGTTTGCATGCTTGCATTCAAAATTCTGGCTGTTACACCGGTTTCTAATGTACCAACATTTCACATTTGAAATGGCTCTTCTCACCAATGGCTCTTCCTGTGATCTTGAAACTTTAATCAATTAAATATGTTACCTAGACAAATGTATTCCTAAAATTTCATTCCTGCACAATAATTTTTTCTTGGTGTTGGGATTTTTTTCCATCAGTATATTTTGCTCTGTAGTATCACAATTACTGTAACTGCAATGGTTTAAAGCGACAAAGTACAGAACTATATTTAAAACTCATATAAATGCAGCAATCATTTAAGCAAGTCCCAAGAGAAAAATAAATTTAAAAATATGTAAAGTTTGTCATACGTCTCTACCCATTCACCCTCAAAATCGAAAGAGATAAGTTCAATCATGCTTTTGTACACAATTTCATTTAAATAAGGATAATTACTTCATTAATTACCTTTATGAAGAATTCCTCTTCAGAACTATCTTAAAATAGCTGCAAAAGAGGTGGAATTGTTTTTTTAAAGCTTTAATACATCAAATTATCCATTAAACATTATAATTATGACCTGGACATGTATAAAATTCAAGTTTTTGCAATTTTTCAGGTATATATGTCAGTGTTTTTTTTTTGTTATTCATATATGTGTAGGTTATTCATGCATAGACAATACCGCTGACTAAGCTAGATATTTAAGATGAGTTTGTGCAGTACCTTCTAAGAATAAAGGCTCCTGAGCACCCAACTATAGTAGACGAACTTCTAGCTCATATTAAAATGACATTCATACAATTGCCAGCTCAACCCTTTTTTAAAAGAGGGGTTGGATCTTTCAAACACACGTCATGCTTAGAAAAGTGGTGGCAGAATAACCCTGCCTGAACCGGGAAGACTAAATCCCGGGGAAGAGGTCAATATTACTTGGCCAGTACGTCGGAACTATACATCTATTCTTTGCACTCGAAATAATAAATTTTTATTAGTTTATAAGTTTTAAATAATTTTATAGATCTTTCTATAGTGGCTTAAAAATTAGCTACTAAACAGTGATTAGAATGGATGACCTATGTAAAATATTGCAAATATAAAAATAACGAATACATTTTCCACATCTAAAATAAAAACTTCTAAAAAAATATTTATACATAACTTGAATTTATTTTCGACAATATTTAAATAACTTTTGTGGTCAACTTCAATCATCTTTCCTCAAAACAAATAAATCAGAAGATTCTAGATTTTCATAACTTCCTTACCACAATAACTCAAAATCATTGAAATAACATAAATTCCATGTATTACTTCAGAAAAGATAAGTAAAGAAAAAACAATCTTGTTTCCTCCACATTTCATCTAAGGTTAAAAAAACCGTAGACACAAAATAAAATTCATTTTAATTTTTACAAAAATAAAAATAAAAACTTATCCCAACTATTTCAAATAATGATGAAACGTCAAAATGTAAAATCCAGAAGCCATTCATAAAATAAATGAACTGCCAACTTCACAAAAAAGGAGAGTTTAGAGATATTGTTTGGTAAAAAATGGATTATAAGTTAGGAAGTAAGAAAATTTATTTCGTACCAAGAGAAATGAAGAATAAATCGAATTTCAATTATTCGCGAAAATGCAGTAAGAATTTTTTTTTCCTTCAACTTCCATTAAATGCAACCAATTTTGAGGAAGGGACTTTATTTTTTGTATTGTAAATATGTTGAATGTTTTCGACTTTTAATTCTATTTGAAGTAAAAATTTACCCAAAGGAATTCACAAACAGATCAAATTTTATTTACATTCATTCTTTTAATTAATCGGTGATGAGAAGATTTCATTTCTTTATTCGACACAAAGGATTTTAAGAAATAATAATTTATAAGAATGATTAATGAATTGTATATTTTTGTTTATTATATAAAAAATGTATTTATTAAGTATTCGTATGATAATCGCATCCCTGCAGTCTGCTTCTGCGTCATTTAACGTAAATTCCAAAATTAACGCACTATCAAGTTTGCAAAAAACGTAGTCATAGGGAAATATAAATCAATATTAATAATTTTATAAATTTGGACTCAGAATTTAAGACATTTCAATTTACATCATTTTTAAGCTAGCCACAACAGATGAGATTAACAATACTTTGTAATAACATGTTAATAATCTTTCTAATTTTTAAGCTCAATGCTTGCTTAAAATCTTAAAGAATTAAGCTTTTAATTCTTGGATGAATCGATGAATCCCAGCTACAAATAATATGAGGGTATTTCAAAGCTTTTAATTCTTAGTTCAATCGATAAAAGTCGAACATATGTTAGATTTTTAGTGAATGCTTTGAAGCGAATTAGTGAACTAGGTGTAAACTTATGGTAGGTGTAAACTTTGTATGCTGATTCGTTATTCTCCTAATACCTTCTATCATCTCTCTAAATTTGTCTGTCTAATTCTGCAACACCCTTTGTAAACTGCAAGATACCAGTTCAGTTAAAATTTTGTAATTTGGGTTAATCCATGTTCATAAGATATTCATCCTATATGAAAAATATGCATTTGAAATATAATTAAAACATTAGGAATTAAGAAAAAAACTGATGTAACAGAGTGCATTATTATTAAAATGCAAAATTAATTACTCTTTACTCTTATTTACTTTTAATTTTAAATACATTAAATTACAAACATCATTAAAAGAGACTGTGTTATACAATGAAATAACCACTTTATCTTCCAAATGTTAAGATACGTTAATTTTAATGTAATAATATGTCAATTATAATCAAACTACCCCTATAAGCAACATCCGACAACGCAAACGGATGAACGGATTGCAATGTAATTCGATATATAGACTATACACGAGATGCACTCACTGAATTTTGAAAATAATAATAATAATTTAATTCCAAAATGTCCACTAGAGAGTGCCTTTTCCAGAAGAACATAAAAAGTAACACAATAAAAGATCAAAACTAAATATAAAAACAATATTAGGATTTATTGAATGGTTTCTCATCATCTTGTCATTGAACCATATTAAGTAAAGGTAAACAAAAATATCATTAAGCTGTTTGGGGGGATGTGTGCAGATCAGTTTTCAAAATTCCGAACATATTATGAAGTAATTGCACAGAAGAGACAGTTGTTAATCGTGTCTAGGAAACATGCTGTATGAAACCACCTTTATTCACAAGCAAAATTTCAAGTGGTGTTAAGTATGTCCAACAGTAATTCGCAACTGATCAATCAATTTATCGCAAATGAAGCGTTATGGAGTACTTTAAGTTATTCAACATCGCAACATCTGCACGATGCCCCAAACTTTTTAAGTGACCCGATAACCAATAATTGCAATGGACATAAAACATGACAATGTATAGAAACGTTTCATACCTTAGCTTGTTTTACATAAAGCTTCCTCAAAATTTCAAGCATACAACTCTCTACAATTTTTTATTTTATTTCGATCTTTATAGGAATTTTTATAGCTTTTCCTGGTTTCAAATTATTACTCATAATTATTGTTCTGGATTGTTAATATTGTTTCTGTATTCCATTTTTATCATTTATTGTGTTAAATTCAATGTTTTACTGCAAAAGGCACCCTTTAGGAGACATAATAAGAGAGGAGACTTTAGGAGACATTTTAATTTTTTTCTCGAAATTCCTTGAGTGCAACTCATGTATAGTCTATATACCAAATTGTGCTGCAATCCGTTCATCCTTTTGCTTTGTAAGGTGATGTTTATAGAACAAGTTTCATTAGAACCATCCTATATAATAAAATCATCCGGCATAGTAATTAAAAGAAAGAGTTTTTAAAAATACAAAGTCATTCAAATGAACTAATGATAATTTATATAAACTGAAAAATATAAGACTTGCTATCATTCTGTTCATTCAATTTTTCCAATCAGATGAATTCTTCTATTCTTGGTTTAGAATCCCGAATTGAATATATTTATCAGTTACCGACTAAACAAACCTTTCATTGAATCTAAATTTACCGAGTTTCCGATAACATTTCACCATTCAAAACCTTCAATTCCACTAAATGACGTGTCACCATCTTGTGGTGAAAATTGTAAACTGAAAGTGTCAAGGAACTTCTCGTATACTGTATAAAGTAAACTTTCCATTAGATTATGAATAACATTTCCCCTTTTCATAACATCCTAGAAATTAGTACATGAAGATATTCTTATTTCACATTATTATAATATTAAAAGAAATTTTTTAAATAAATGTTTACCGAAGCTCATTCCATTCCAGCAACTTTAAAAATGAAATATTATTCATCTGTTTCTAAAACTATAAATATTTACAACTAATAATGCTAATATAATGAAATCTTTGGAATACATAACGTATTGACATTATTTGACATCAAAAGGATTTCCTTCTCATTTTGCCTTTTGGAAAAAAAATTATATACAGATTTTCCATTCAAAACAAAAAATTAATTAAATCTAATATATATAGTGATCGATAAATTAGGAAGGAATAAGGGATGGGATAAATCCTTTGTTATTTTTTGTCTGAAACAGTTAAAAAAATGAGTGAATTACGATCTAAAAAGTTAATGAAATGTTTATGAAGAATATGATTGTGTAGCTTTTTTATTGTGTAGATATAATAAGTTTACCTTAATGTTTTACTACATTTTTTTTGTATTTCTTTTCCCATGTGAAATTCGTATAGTAATTTTAAGGAAATTTGGTGATAATGATTTTGGCCTTATTTGTATTAAAATACTTATGTGGACTTGAATTAAGAATAAATCATGAAAGAATACCTAAACTATCTGATTTTATGTAAGTGTGAGGGGGATATGGGGAAAGGCATTTATGTGAAAGGTATCTATTAATATTTTAGTGGTCAAAACCGAACTAAACAAACATTAACATATAAAAAGATACAGAGCGTGAGTTGTACGTCTTACAGTCTCAGCGTTGAACTCTCATCTGACACAATGGCGGCAAAGCATCACGTCCTGCAAATTGGCCAACATGGCTCTATATAGGATGCGATCCGAGTTGAGAGATTTTAAGCAATTCCGCATTCGCCATCTTAACCAGAAATGCGACCTATTCTTCAGGTATACAGAACATTTATGTAAACATATTATAAAACTGTAAATACAGTAAATGGAATAAGAAGCACAATTGAAATATTTACAAGATAAAAACAAACAAATCATACCCTCCACGAGAACATAATAATAACAATACAATAGCTTGTACCGGGAATTTCGAATAACTAACTAAAAATAAAAATAATATTAATGTTGAATGCATAAAAATATAAAGACACAAATTAAGTCGAGAAAAATAAGACTTCTATCGTCCAACTATACAGACCTACAAAGAAAAAAATTAGTAGTGTTCAGTTTTTTTTTTTTTTTTTTTTTTTTTTTGAAAAATAGTTTTACAGATATATTCTATATTGCTGGACCATGGTTTCATATATTCAGCACAAGCTGAAGTTTTTGATGGTCCATCGAATAAATCATACTTTTCAACATCGTATGCGTTGTTTGCTTTAATTTTTATCACTTTACATAGTCCGAGAAATTTTTGTTTCAATTTGAGGCCAGGGCCAAATTTTATGCGCTTGATTCCTGCGAGATCGTTCAATTAAAATTTTTGAGCGTGTTCGCGATGCAGATTGTAAACACGTCGATTTTCTTCTTGAATTTTAAGTATTTGTCGTTTTACGTCTTTATAGAATTCATCACGTTGTGGAAAAAATGCAAATTGGATCTCTGCATTGACGATCTCGAAGATTTTTATATCACTCTCAGATTTCTTTTTTGTTCAAAACAGAATTTCTAATGGAGTAACATTTATACTTCGTTGAAATGCAGAATTAATAATTTGCTAAACGGCAGCAACATGACAATACCATTTTTCAGGGTTTTCGATGGGTAGCTGAGACAGTACGGTTATGATAGTAGAATTAAGTCTTTCTACCTGATCTAGTAAGTCCAGCTATAATAGCAATATGGGAGATATGCTGTTGCTCACAATATTCTTTGAATGAAGTGGATGTAAAATCAGTGCCTTTGTCCTTTATAATCATTGAAGGATTGCCGATAACTGATATTTGGTTCTTGAGCTTATTTAGAACTTCATCGGTGTCAGTGGACTTAGTTGAGTAAAGCCATACAAACTTCGTAAAGGAATCGATGATTGCTAGAATATGCTTGCATTTCTTAGAAGTGAGGGGGAGAGGACCTAAGTGATCAATATGGTATGTATGAAATGGAGTGTCGTCTTTGTCAAGTGGATACAAAGTGTCATCAAATTTGCCACGTTTTCTGTTATTTAGAATGTATGTTACACAGTTGCGTATACGCCGTGCAATTTTCTCCTTCAAGTTCGAAATATAGAATTCTTTATTTAACAATTTCTGCGTACGTTTTATTGCAAAATAGTCTCTTTCATGACATGATTTAATGATGTTAACCTGCATATCAGCAGATATGACAAATAAATCGATTCCATCTATGTTCTTATATAACATGCTGTTTTTGACAACGTAGTTCTCCTAAAGAGCATTTTCAAGTAATGCTTTTATGGCTAATAAATGCTCATGATATATTAATATCAATGGGACTGCCTTAATTAAGAATGTTTGAAATGTACTTTTCAGAAAGTAACTGTTTTAAGCCTAAAAACTCAGTTTTTTTGTTCAGCTTGGAATAGAAAAGATAAGGCGAAGCAGATCACCAAGTGGTTGTGCTATAGAACAGTATGAGGGGATAAATTTTCTAAAATATCCAGTATGACCTAGAAAAAATTGTACGTCAGTAGTATATAAATGTAGTACTCTGCATCACTTTGCAAACTGATACAAAGTACTACACAATTTTCAGCGAGAGATCTCTAATGAATAGCAAGACGAGAGCGTGAATAGTGAGAAATGCAAACACCGCAAAGTGATAGAGACATAATATTTCAACGAGAGAGCTGTAAGCAGGGGAAAAAGCAGCGGTGAAGCGAAAAACGAGAGTTTAATCGAAACGATTAGCTACCTGATTAACGAGCGGATAGCATTATTTCTTACCTTATTAATATATGTTACAAGGACTAACATTAAAGGAAAAAGATCCAAGATGAGGAACAACAAAAAAGTTTCCTTGAGGGCTAAACTACGTTAGAGAGAGAAAAAAAGATATAGGAGATAGCAAAATATGTCCTTGAAGAAATCGTGCGAGTGTTTAAAACGCAACTCAAGATTAAATTTAAATAAATTTGAAATACATTATAGAGGGGGGAAATACAATAGTGAATTCTGTAAAAGAAAATCGTTCTTTGAGTTAAAAGTACTTCAAAATTTAACCAAGTTCGTCAGAGGTTCGATAGTCTAGAAGGTAAGGAACGCGTAAAATATTTCTAGACTATTGAATCTTTTTTGATAACTGAAAAGACACGAGTTCGAATCTAGTCAGTAAAAATCTAAGCGCTGATATATGGGGGGGGGAGGGGGTTTCACGCTTATAAAAGTAAGCGCTCGAGTTCTCTTTGATTAAAATGGAAGAAATTGATCAATTTTGCGGAGCGGATTTAACGCACCTCGCTGCGATCGCTCCGATTAATGAAGAATTGTTTTTAGAAATATCTCAATCTTTATTTTGCGATGAAATGACTATCATAAAAATAGGGTTTCTACTCTCGTTCTCACAACGGCTTATAAATAGGGATCCGCGCATTGAAACTTTCATTCACGAGCAAGTCTTTAAAGTATTATATAAAAAATTCTCTTTGTGAAGATGTCTACTTTCGAAAAATACAAATCTTTTCAAGTAGTTATCTTGTTGCTTGTAATCGTAATAGAATTCATTTTACTTATGATGAGTGTGCACTCACCAAGAGATACGACTGAAAAAGTTAATATCACAAACACCTCGTGCTTTCTCTCCAAGCATCTCGGTCGGAAATTATTTATCCACGTTTGCTATAAAAATGATAAGACGATCTTCGATATAAGATATTTCTGGTCGGAAGCGGCTCACTCGAACGATTCAAGATATCTGAAGCCTCAAATTATAGGTGTTCAATTAACAGAGTTAGAATTTAAAAAAGTCTGTGAAGTATGCTGAAGTTAAAACACCCTTCAACATGCTGCATTGTTGATCCAAGTCAATCGGGAAAATCCTCTTTGGTATGTCAGATGTTGCGCAACAATGTGTACGATTATCAACCGCAAAAAATTAAATGGTGTTACTACTACAGCCCTCCATCCTTCATAAATGAAGCTTCTAAGAACATTGAGTTTGTAAATGGTCTACCTGAGAATTATGAGGATGTTGATTTGCTCGTTATTGATGATTTAATGCTATTTTTAGATGAAAAAGTTGCTCAGCTCTTTACAGTTATTTCACATCATTGCAGAGTGAGTTGTATACTCATTCTTCAGAATCTTTATTTTCAAAACAAATACCTAAGGACTATAAGTTTGAACACACACTATATGATTCTGTTTAAAAATGCGAGAGATATGAATCAAATAAATTGCTTAGTTCGACAGTTGTATCCATCAAAATCCAAATTTTTTCTCGAAGCTTATAAAAGCGCAACTGTCGAGCCTTTTTCTTATTTGTTGATTGACATACATCCTCTTACGAGCGACGAGTATAGACTACGTGATAGTTTATTTCCAGATAGTAGCGGCATTTACTGGATTTACAAACCAAAATGAAAAATAAACTGAGCGGTCATTATTCATTTGTGGATTTGCTTTCAAAAGCATCTCCCAAACAAAGACGATCACTGCTAACAACAGCCTCAACTTGACAAATTCTAGCATTATGCGAAATTTGCTTGAACGTATTGATGGGTAACGTTCCCGTTAACAAGAAAAAATTGTGCAAGTATAAAACCTGTTTACGAAAGCTTGCAAATAAAAATACAAAATTAAATCATAAGAAAAAAATCCTCATTAATCAAGGTGGTGGATTTTTACCTCTGATTTTACCTGCGATAGCGTCTGCAGTCGCTGGAATGGTTGGTCGTGCAATTGGTAACAGAATTTGAAAATCAGTTATTTGAATTCAAGAATTGGCATCGCCCCCCTTCCCCCAAAGCTATGGGGAGCGGAAACCTTTATAAACAGAAACTTCCCCATCCTCTGTTCATAAGAAAGTTATCATGGCTAAAAAAATGGCATTGGTTCCTCCTGAGTTATTAGCTGCATATCGTAGTCCCAAAGCAACCGAATTGGATTTGGAACAAAACATATTGAATTTGCTTGATGAATCCCAATTACCGAGCGACCAGCGAGCTAAGCTGCTGTCTCAGTTGATTATGAGATATCAAAAAACAGTGAGAGAGCCAGCTCCGCCCATTCCCGTCACGATAGCCGATAAACCAACAACAAACCAAGCAGAAGAGCTTCCTGTGCGGGAGATAGAAGACAAAGATCCAATATTGGAGATATACGATACACTGTGCCTAGAGCATATGAAAAATACGTACCAGCAATAGTAGAAAAACTCAAAACGTGTTTGTACCACTGGAACGAAAATGGGGAAATGACAGAAAGCGGAGTTCCTATTAAAGATTCGAAAATTGTGGATTTATTTTCTTATGTGATGAGGAATTCGAAAAAACTAGAAAAACCGCTACATCTCGAAAAATTTGTAAAAGCAATTGTTGACATCAATATACCTCACTCGTGGATTTCCAACAAAAATTTTCTAAAACAATTGAAAGTTCCTGATTCGCCTTTTGATGACTTTGATTTTAGCCCGATAAAAGACGAAAGTCGCAGAGTTTCTTCTCCCCTTTTCAGCCCTAACTGCCGGCGGTCCAAATCAGCAGGCGAGAGAGCTTTTGAACGTGAAGCAGAACCGCCATGGAAAATGAGAAGCCAAAGCCACAGCAAGTGGATCGAATATTAAATGACATTTATTATGACGTTAAACATCCGGCTTCCTTCGGAGGAATAGCAAGGCTTTCAAAAGCTTCGAATCTGCCTCAGCAGGAAACTAAAAGATGGCTTGAGAAACAAGATGCTTATACTCTTCACAAACCGATTCGCGTGAAATTTAAGAGAAGACAAGTGTTATCGTTTGGTATTGGAGATTTGATGCAATGCGATTTAGTAGATGTTTCGAAATATTCCAAATTCAATAGAGGATTTAAATATATTTTAACAGCAATAGACGTATTTTCAAAGTACGCGTACGCGATTCCTTTGAAAAAGAAAAATGCAAATTCTGTGCTAGAAGCATTTAAAAAATTGTTTAAAAAAATGAAACACAAAATTCGAAACATACAAACAGACCACGGAACCGAATTTTATAACAAATTAATTTCGGGGTTGTTTAAAAAACGCGGTGTAAACCATTACAGCTCGTATAGTGAATACAAAGCAAGCGTTGTTGAAAGATTTAACCGAACTCTGAAGAATAAACTATTTCGGATTTTTACTCACAGAGGCTCTTATAAATACATCGACATT
>JAPMOQ010030349.1:645189-676378 GCA_026543055.1 Argiope trifasciata | reverse complement strand
ATTACACAAAACAAATGGAACAATGGAAATTACAAATTGAACGACAATATATATATATATATATATATATATATGCTATCGAATAATATTTTTGATTCTACTTTTGATTTTGTCGTTCAATTTGTAATTTCCATTGTTCCATTTGTTTTGTGTAATACTTGATATTTCTTTTATATTTTGATAAAGATATATAATTAAACCTCTTTTTACATCATATGTATGAATTCTCAGAATCTGAGAATGTCATGAAATCAATGGTTTAATTTATACTGACATAAATTCAATATTATATATAATAAAATGATCCTTCATGATTCCGAGAATATTTATACTGCAAAGTTAAGGGAAAGGAAATAATTTGTAATACATAGCATCAATAATATTTATGGAATTAATGAAACTCGGAAGAAAATACCAGACGATAAATAGAGAGAAGACTATCTTAACTAATCATGCATTGGAAGCAGTCATCATGATGCGTATATGAAAAAAAAAACCCATAAAATTTTATTATCCACGTATAAAAAGTGCATCAATTTGCTGCGCATAATTCAAATCAATTTGGTTATATGAATTTCAATTGAATATATTGCAAATGAGTTATATTTTGAGGAAAATTTAAGCATTACGTAGTAATGAATACGCAGCTTAACTATTTTCTTCGAGACGTGACTCTTCTGAAGAAGGATTCATTCGCCATCAGTATAAAAGCTTTAATATTTATTTTTACTACATTAGTAAAGAATTAGTAAACAATAAGATTTCTTTTAATAAAGCCCAGACATGGTGATTGTGACAGTTGGTAGAGATGTCGCATTTTTGAGTTATATAAAAAAAAATGATTTAATTTTCATTAAGAAATTTTACTCCTCCCAACAACTAACAGGATGTACAAGTGCTTCATGATTAGCTATTGTCTGTTGAAATAAATCAACAGGTTTTATATTTTATTTCTATACGCGACTTGGATATTTTGTCTCCAAAATCTATATAAATAAAAATGAATGTTTGTCTATATTTTTCTTATGCGCTATCATACCACTCATTCAATTACAATTCTTGTACTTGTGCTAAGATTATAGGTATAATAAAATCATCTAGAGTACAAAAAATATTTTCGTTTTTATATACCTCATCTATTAATCATGGATTAAACACCAAATAACTCACTAAGGGGAAAATAACAGATTCAGCAAAGATGTAAATTCAAGCTAAACGTTAATATTTCGTAGCTTCCGTAAGTAAATTCAATGTATTTCTCTGAGGTAATAGTTTTATTAAAGAATGTGGAGAAAATTTTAGAGGAAAGAATCCTTTAAGTTTGAAATTTTAACTAAGTATTTATAAAATTTTAGCGTTTTTTAAGTAACTTCAGGAAAGATTAGGTTACAATTAATTTTTCACCATCTCAGTTATCAAAAAATTGTTTTTTCAACTATATTAAAGATTTTATTGTATAAATATATTTTCTATGTTTAATCAATTTTTAAAAGAAAATATTTATTTTATATTATTTATATATATTTATATAATATTCTTATAATTATTTTATATTATTTATATAATATTTTCATAATTATTTTATATTATTTATATAATATTTTATACAACTTCTGATACAAAACTTGAGAATTCTGAATGAATATCAAACGAATCACGAGATTCAATAAATTGTTTATTTTATTACCATTCTGAAAGAACACCAAGCTTTACAATTCTAAACGAATACACAAATCTAATACATAAAAATGAATCTTTGTCAGTTGAAAATAATAAAAATAGAAGAAATATAATTTATTTTTATCCCTGTTATATCCTTCAATTTCAATTAATGCATTCATTGTGAACAAAAAATAAACATCACTCCTCTTCCTAGCATTCTCAATTAAACAAGATAATTATTTCAAACCAAACGATATTTCAAAGATTATTTCTTCTGCGGCAGCAAAGCGCCGGGTAATACCTTATTAATAAATAAAAGAAACCACTTCAGATAAGAAATCCGTGTACATCACCCACCGGCATTTGTCATTTTTGAACTTATATTATGGATAATATAAAGCGATTATATGTTTTTTTTTTCTAAGATATCCAAAAAATTATACCAAATAATCTGCTCTTGTTGCAAAAATCGACACTAAAAATTTTCTAAAGTTGTATATATATTTCCACCGATAAGAACATCTTGATTTTTTTCTCTAGAGTTGGAAATGGTGATTTTTGCTCAATATACATTTCGAAACTCCAATATGCGTTTTCAAACCTAAGTAGAGCGTTTCTTCGTATTAAACTAACATAATCGTATTGAACTAGAAAATTCGCTCATTTCTAAGTCATTATAATGATAATTAATTTGTCCTTGATAAATTATTTGAATCAATATCCTCTAGAATAATGATAAAAATGATTAACTATTAATCACATTTAAAATAGGAAAAAGACGAAGAAAAACTAGTAAATATGAATCTGAGGAAATTTACTGTATTTGCAATCACCATTAATAGTACAAAATATACACAGAAAGCAAATATTGGAACATTAAAAAAACTGACTTTTAAAATAATAATTGAATTTTGGCCTTTATATTTTTTTTCACGCTCTTTTGCAGAAATTATTTTTGAGTATGTCTCTACCTCTAATTAGTCCATTTTATCTCATAACTACTACTTCATAACAAATGTGAAATTTTAATAATAAATTAAAAAGAAATAATTACTGATTTAATGGAAATTAGGACTCAGATAATTAAGGTAAAATACTTAATATCAAGAATAAAAAAATAATTCGATGTGGAAAGTTATTTAACTTTAGATTTATAACTAAACAACAAGAAAAAAGAAGAAAAACACTACTATTTCAAAATTTTATTTTTTGTAATAAAAAATCTTTGATATAGGAATTATGAAAACAAATAACTACATAGTTTTACATCTAAATGATTTTAAATTTAAATATTACATTTTCGTAACATCTAAAAGAAATGCACTGTAAAAAGATTAAACAAATTCAGTGTATTGAATTTGTAATGATCAATCCACACATGATTGATCATTATTGATCCACACATGATTGGTAATTATTTTGTTTTAATTGATAACATGTATCTTTTACCTTTTTTTTAAATATAAAATTTATTCGTTTAACATTTCTTTAAATGTTTTAAGGGATGAAAATTGCGATTTTAGTAATTAAATTAGATGAAACCTAATTTAATTTTTCAAAGTCTGTTCTCTAAATATCATAATTTAAAAAACAAATTATATCATCCGACCATATTCGGTATATGAATTAATCTTTTGCATACTTCTTTTAAGTGTTAAATAAAAAAAAAATTGAACCCTATTTTCCATAACATTTACGATTTCATATTTTTTTAATTAATTTTTTCCTTCTACTGCTGAACTGCCACAAAATATATTTCGTTTTTTTTCCTATTGGAATATAAGAAAATCTGTATTAAAAAGAAAAATACCTCAATTGAAACGATAACTTAAACACATGGATGACTATTTATTTAAAGAGAAAAAAACTCCTTCATGTCACTCCTTACTCAGTCAATGGAACTTCGGATAACAAAAATCATTTTTTTTTATCTTTCCTTCTCTCAAAATATATAGAAGATTCCACTTAAGGTATCCAACTACGTTTAAAGGAATTTTTTTTTTTTTTTGAAAAATTGGATATTTTAAAAACTATTTATGTTTTTTGGATGTATTATCAGTTATAAACATTATAAATACAAAAAAGTTATTTAAAAATATACTATAATTTGAGAAATGGGAAAATTTATAGTAAATTTTAATGATATTTAACTAAAACGGTTTACTATCTACACAAAATGGTAATGCGACAATCTTATTTTTCTTTGTACACAAGTTATAGAATATAATGATAAATGAAATGGACCAAAATCTAAAAAAATCATTTTGAGATGCAAAGAAAATACGGGTAAAAATATACATATATATGCATTTTTTTCATAAATTTACAACTTAATTTCTCTAAAAACACCTATAAACGAATAAGTATTTCACCCACAATATAACTTTTGGTTCATTTCATTGCCCATATTATTTAAAACACACTCTGAAAATTTTATGTCAATATCTCTATTAGTTTTTGGGATGTCATGTGAATGGTGGATAATTTTTATGAAAATTAAAATTGAAGTGAAAGACAAATGTTAGGTGAAAAATAAATTTTTGCTTAAAATTCCTCTGGATAATAGGTTAGACCTTAGTTTTTTAAGAAAAAACAAGCTGTTTTGGGAAGAGAAAAATCTGAATGACAAGAAATAACACTTTTTTAAAAAAATCGCCAATGTGGTCGAATACCAGTGTTTTTAACGTAATCGGATACCTTAAGTTAAATCAGCATTCTGTGAAAATGATCTTTGCAGCATATCTAAATGCATAGACAAAAACAGTTATTAACAGACGAGGCCTGGAAAATTATTATAGCATGATGGGCTCGAAGTAAATGAATCAAACACATTATATTTTGTATGTATGTATATTTATTTTTGTCATATATTGAAAACTTATTATGCATAGATAATTCATCAGCATGCACAGAATTAAAATGCATCACATTTAAATCGCTTATGCGTGCCATTCAATATTTTCATTTTGTTAAAATTGCAGTTTTATAATAAAAACACATGCGGGAATAAAATAATTTATTTTTAAGATTAATTAATTAATGTTAAGATTAAGAAATAATTGTTTTTCTTTCTCAATGCTAAAAATGATTCATTATTTATCCTTAGTTGCTTGTTTTTTCGAGGTGACTGAAGAATTTATATCGTTTATTGATCTTTAACACTTTAATATTTCATTTTATTACTTAAAACATTGTGTAAGTAACATAAAAAATTATATCAGTTGGAATTACATTTACAGTGGCAGTATAACATAGCACAGTTTATTGATCTAAGTCTTTGATTTTATATGTTTGCAAAAATTTAGACCGATGATGGCCAACTGGTTGACAGACATATTTGGTCGAAAATCCGGCAAGAATCTAAATTTTAGATTCGCCCCGTAAATGGATTTCATTCAAAATCTGAGAAGTATTTAGAAATATGTTTGCAATCTATAAATTTGAATTTTCGTATTATTCAAATCGTTTCTGAGATGTCTGGTTCACAGACAGACTTGCATAATGCTAGAACGTGTTGATCGATTCCAAAGAAGTCTGAAATATCCAGATTCGTCTAAATCTAGGGTCCGATATTTTTCTCGCCGAAATGATTAATTTTTCTTTATTTGTATCATGAATGACAAAATGTATCCATTGCAACTTACAGAGAAATTAGAGAACATGGTTTATTAATATGTTAAATTTTTTTATTCCAATTCTTTCATGGATTAGATATTCAAGATGAAAGTTATAAGGCTTTTACTATTTTTTAAGTATATCGTTTATCATAATGACTTTATGGAACTTCTATATACAGGGTGTTCCAAATTAATATTACCCTATTCAGAACTACCTACCGCAATGATTATTCGTTCGAAAATTCTGAAATTTTGGGTACTCTTTAATAAAAAGATGGGAAAGACATTTTGACAAAAAAAATTAGTTCCAAATATCGCCACAAGAGGGCGTAATCATGTAAAGCTGGATTGTCCTACGCGAATGATCCCGAACAGTCGCCAATAACATAAGGCGCAGCTCTAGTGCAACGTTAACTCAACCAACTAACTAACAAATCATTTAAAACTACAGCATATGCAAAAGTTGAAATGTCTCTTACCAGTTAGCCAGTATAAAAGGGAATGCATTCTTTGAAACTTCATGCGAGTGTGTTCGCGACTCAAAATTATTTTAAGTTTGTAATCTTGCGCTTTATTAATCAAAATGTTTTATCAAAACCTTGATTCGGCACTAGTAGCCTTAAGGAAATTTCGAACTTTGAAGGTAGGAACAGGTCCAGTGACGTCTCAAGGATTAAAGAGAATGGTTACGAAATTGGAAGAAACCGGATCGTTGGGGGTTCGTCCTGGAAGAGGAAGAAAATCTGTTTCTTCAGAAGTCGTTGAGGGTATTGCACTTCAAATGGAAGAGGACAAAAAATCAAACTTCATGAATAACAGTAGTGTTCGTCATGTCGCAACAGTATTGGATAAGTCCTGTTTCGCTAAGTATAGGATCCTTAGGAATATCCTACGATATTATCCATAAAAATCTCACTTGTTCATCAGCTGCATCTACAAGATTTTGACGCATGGTTAACGTTCTCACTGCAGTTTCTTGCTCGGTATAAAGTCGATTCTGAATGGGCTTGGAACATTTTGTGTTCCGATGAAGCTCATTCCCATTTAGACGGCTCGGTGAATATGAATAACTACCGAATTTGGGCTACAGAACATCCGTCCTCCAATCTAGATGTTCCGTTACTTTCACCGAAAGTAACGGTATGGTGGGGATTTAATTCTTCTTTTATTCTGGAGCCGTACTTCTTCTTGGAACAAACTCCATCAGGTGCAGTGACATGCGAAAGAGCGATATGCATCGATATAGGAGAATGCAGTTGTTCCGGCTCTACAATCACGAAAATGTCTTGACCGAACGCTTTTTATGCAAGATGGTGCGACTCCACATCCTGCAAACTGTGTAAAAAATACTCTATAAACACATTTTAAAGAAGAAAGAGTAATAAACCGCCACTTCAATAATTCTTGACCTGCCCAATTCCCTGACCTTAATCCATGAGATTTTGTATCCCATGCATTCAAAATCCTTACCCAAAATTTCAGAATTTACGGATGAATAGTTTAAAAAATAGTTTACTAAATTACAGTATATATATATATATATATATATATATATATATATATATATATATAATGTGTGTGTGTGTGTGTATATATGTTAAAGAGATAAAAAGATAAAGAAAAATTCACTTTTTTGCAATTAAGATATTAAAATTTGTTTCTATTTCCATCTGAAACTTATTATATAAAATTTGATTATTAACTGGTGATTTCTAAAGAATTTCTAATTTAATAAAGTTATAAAACGAATTTCATGTTGTCTATTGAAATGAAATGTAATTTTTTTTCATCCAATATAATTTATTTCGCTCTTTAATTAGTAACATCTGGAAGAAAAAAAAATATTGAAACAATACATTTTACTCTAGTACCCGTTTATAAAAAAAGTTCAGCTCATATAAGATGAAAATTAATACTTTGAACTGACAAAAACTAAAGTCAAATTTTCCATTCATATTCATGCTTTATAACGTTTGTTTTGGAGTTTAGTTTAGTTAGTTATATTAACGTCCCGTTTAAAGCAACACGAGGGCTATTTTGGGACGAATCTCATAATTTTGAACCACGGTCAGATGACGAGGACGACACCTGAACTGGCACCCCCCTCTCCACACCACGCCACACCAGCGGGAGGACATTTGGCCTGACAGATTTAACGTGCAACAGACCCCCTCACACGACGGCTCTTCGGTGGAATCGAGTCTCGAACCTGAAACCTTCCGATTTCGAAGCCGAGACTTTACCACTGGGCCACCGCGGCCCTCGCTTGTTTTGGAATTGTGAAGATAATGTTGAAAACAAACGATTAGTTTTACACACAAGGAGCATAACTTATTTTTAAATAAATCAGAAAAAGATCAGAAATAAATGACATTATTAACTTATATATATATATATATATATATATATATATATATGTGTGTGTGTGTGTGTGTGTGTGTAGTGGGTAAAATGGGTGTGTCCTATGCGATGACGTGTCAGTTATTTTCTATAATATCAGTAAGAACCCATTACCGATTTCTTCAAATCTTTCTAATAATATTTAATTGAGATATATGAAATTGCCATAATATTAGTTAGTTAATATTCTCTAAACATAAAAAATATTTTTATTTAGCAGATTAATTTTATTTATTCCCAAGTACATTTTTTTAACAAAACAGTCAATCATAAAGATGATTTTCCTTTTTACTTTTTAATTGATGGCTCATGTTCTTTGTTATTAGAGTTCCCCAATATAAAAATATTTTCCGTTTGCAATAATTTGAACATTATTTTAATTTATCCTTACTTTTCGAGTAATAATTTTTATCATAATGGACAAAAATACTCTTAATTATGAAATATGCACTCATGTCCATCAATTAAGGATAATTCAGTCACTAGGAATTCGAACTTTAAAAATCGATATATCACCAGTAAAATGACTTAAAAAAATACATGCAAATCGCAGTAAGCCACCAGGTGACATTGATAGCAATGATGAAATCCGTTATTCCAATACCGTTTATGTCGTTTCAGCTGACCTACATGAAGCTTATAACCCCGCTTCCTTAATTCTTCTAATTTCTGCTTGCGGATACGATTCTCCATTTCTAGTTACTCTCATAGCCAGAGCTTAGTTACTCATTTTCGAAAGATTAGATTTGCATTTTCCAGGGATTTCGAAAAACTATCAAATAATAACAAATCAAAAAGATTAAAACTATCCTAAAACCATTGTACTTAAAACTATAAGCATATACGAAAAATATGTTGCATAAGAATATAACCTAACCAAATTTAAAGTACACAATCAATCTAAAAACAATTTATTTACAATGTGCACCTGTAATAAAACAAAACAGCAAATCAAGTCCGTATTTCTTTAAAATCAAGTTAAATCCATTTTTTTATTGATCGAGATTGAGATAGCTACAATAGTATTATGCGCATAATTTTTAAAGTATTAATTTAGTTGAAAACACAATTGTTAACAATCACACGGGAGTTTTCAAAGGGAGTTCTGGTTGGCGTAACGCAAATACTTGAGAGTTCTACGCCAGTTGGGATGAAGATTAGAATTTTTTTTCCTTTATTCCGTTTTTTTAAAGTACATCAGAATGAATCCAAAATATCGTTTAATTAACAACATTTGATTTTAAGTACATCACACATAAAGAAAACAAATAGAATCGTTTGAAATAATTGTTCGAAATTCTGGCAATCCTAACCTCATTTATGTTGGGGAAAAACTAGAGCCTTACTTGGTCTCAGCCCTTTCTTGCGGAAATTACTTTTTAATTAATAAATATTTATGAACCGAAGTAAAAAGTAGCCTATGTTCTATTACAAATTATAATCTGTATTTGTGCTTCATTTCATAAAAATTCTGTTCGGCCGTTCTGGCGTGATTGATTAACAATCATCCATCCATCCATACACACACACAAGCATATATATATATATATATATAAACAAAATTTTGTTTCATTTGTTGATGTTTTGCTTTGTTTTTGTCTTTTGCTGTTGGAATCGGTATGTCTCTTTTGCTTTCATCTTCGGGGGATTTTCAGGCCACGAGGCGTCAGTACTTTTGGCAATTGTCCATCGACGCCTCACAGAAAAAATTCCCTGTTTAAGAATCCTTGCTTGAAAGTGGCTCCTGACGAAGTTTTCAGGCCGGATTCCTTTTTTATTGACTATTTTTACTGACTATTTTTTCTAATGATTTATCTATTGATTATTTTGATTAGGTTATCTTATTTTGTTAATTAATTTATATTCATTTGCATTTTAGTTGTAGCTGCATTTGCGCTCTCTAAATACAATGATGGATTTAAAAACTTTTAATTCTTATAACTTGTTTAATCAGTAATGATTTTTAGTTCCGGTTCCGGTTTGATTTCGTTGCCGTAGTTACTTCTGTTTCGTTTAAATAACTCTTTGAATATTGTATTGTAGATTTATTTCATTATTTGGTTCTTATTCATTTACTTTTCATTATTAGGTTCTTATTCATTTACCTTTCATTTTGTGAACTTTTGCGTGTAATTCTGAATTGAGTTTTAATTTCGATTTCGACCTAGTTGGTTTCATTTTAATTTTGTTGATCAAGAAATGGATTTTGATTGTTTTAATAATTTTATGATTATATATATATATATATATATATATATATATATATATACACGAAAACTTAATTTTATTTGCAGTTCTTTTACATTTTTTAATTGAAATATGCATTTTTATATTCAAATGAAAACACACACACACACAAATAATGGAAAAAAAATCAGATTATTTTGAGTAATCAGCCAGTAAGGTGAAAGGCAGAACAGCATCTGTTTTAGAAAATCAGTCATGTGATTAGCCATTTAATAATAGAATAACCACATATATTTTTAATGCAAAAATGATTTAAAATGAAGGCTTTCATTCTTAATTAAGTATTAATATATTGCATAATTTCTTCTAACCTTAAATATGTATAAAAATTCGTAAGAACCCTTTTCCTCTAATACATGGAGAATTAAATTTATCCAGCATGATTTTTATCTATTTGTAATGCATAATTCACTTGTTTTAAAATCTTCTGTATAATTTTCAAAAATTTCTCATGTTCCTAAAACCAGCCCTTTTTTATGCATCAAAAAGTCTCTGAAATTTAAATTCTAAGATTTTTTCTTTAATTTTATAAATCTCCCATGATACTTTGGAACGAAATTGAACTTACCAGTGAATATAGCATATAATATCGGAATTTAGAAATTATATTTTTCTTACCGGATATCTTATCAAAAAACATTCTCTATGTTAAGTCTTCATTTCTTCGATGGCCAATCGATTAAGAAATAACATTATGTCAATAAGCTGTAAAGGAAAGCATTGAAATTTATTGTTTTCAAAATATCAAAACAGCCATGCGGAGCTCGAGAAAATAAATTATCTCAGTGCGAGTTTCAAAATTTCCGATTCCTAAAGGTTTTATTTGTTTACTTTCCGCCTACCCACTTTGACTAAGAAAGTTCTGAAGTATTTTTTCAAATTCTTATGGATTCATTTAGTTGGATATTGGATATCTCTTAACACTTTTAAATGTGTTCTCGCATAAAATCTGTGCAAGTTGGATTTGATTGGATTCTAAATTTGTTATTCAGAAAGTGGTATAATATTATAATATATGTGGAATAATATTTTTTCAGGGTAGGGGATGAAGCAAAGCTATCAAAACTTTTAAGTTTAGATTTGAATAGGTTTTTTTTATTTTATTTCATAGCTCAGAAACCATATATAATCGGTTTCTTAAAAATGTTACGTATTAAACGAACACGAAAAAAAAAAGAACCTAAGTGTCAGAATAATGAATTGAAGGTAAATAATGATTTTCATTTTTGCATTATGTACAAGTATTGCACAAAACAAAATATGGGAATTCTGCCCAACCTTCATATAAATTTAAAAAAAAGAAGAATTTCAAAATAAATAGAATCGTTTTTATTACATGAAATAAAGCTTTGTTTTTGTACCTATCAGTAATTCAAAAAACAGTGTTTTCGGGGTTTTTTTCTAATAAGTCAGATCCTCAATCGCATCTTAAAGATTAAAATTATTAATTTTACTGTAGTTTTGTAATGTTAAATCCACCTCTCTGATTTATATATATATATATATATATATATACACAATCATAAAATTATTAAAACAATCAAAACCCATTTCTTGATCAACAGAAATTAAAACGAAAACAACTAGGGCGAAATCGAAATTAAAACTCAATTCAGCATTAAACGCTAAAAGTTCACAAAATGAAAGGTAAATGAATAAGAACCAATTAATGAAACAAATCCAAAATACTATATTCAAAGAATTATTTAAACGAAACAGAAACAGAAGTAAACACGGAAACGAAACTAAAAATCATTACTGATTCAAACAAGTTTTAAGAATTAAAATGTTTTTAAATCAATCATTGGTTATTCAAGTAAAAAGGAACTAGACAAAAGATTGTTAGCTTTCGCTAAAAAAATTAAAATTAAAACATGCACTTTAAAGTATCCCTATTTGTTCCCCTCTGTTAAATTTCACAAAAAAACCAATAAAATTTAGGTTCGTTACCTGTAGTACAGGCAGTTATAATTACTACATGGGGAAGCAATTTTTCAAATACCTAAAAATTATCCTAAGTAAAATTGAAGAAGAAGATTGTTTTGTCATTAATAATAACAAAATGATTTTGGATTTCTTAAAAGATAACAAAATTTATAAAATTAATACTTTTGACTTTGAAAATTTATATACCAACCTGCCCTATGAGAAATTAATAAATGTCTGTACTCATATATATGACGAATATTTAAATGAAAATGTAATTAATAAACATAACTGGCTGGTTTTATGCAATTTTAATATTACCGAAAATTATGTCTTCAATGGTATTGATTTTTATAAACAAGTTAAGGGTATTCCAATGGGTACAGCTTTCTCAAGTGCTTTAGGCAACATTTTCCTACATTATTACCAGAAAAAAATAATTAATAATTACTTAATAAACGGATGGAGATTTATTGATGATTTAATTTTGATTAACTTAGATAATACCAATATTGTAACTAACTGCTATCCTAAAGAATTAACTTTAACAGAAACAAATAGAGATAATCTTGAAGCTACTTACCTGGATTTGAGGATCGAATTTGCTAATGATAAAACAATAGTCGGTATTTATGATAAAAGAGACGAATTCAAATTTAATATAATTAAACTCTGTAATTATCACTCTAATCTTAACTCTAAAATTTTCAAAAATTTAATTTTCTCACAATTCAATAAAATTAAAACAATTTGTAATAACAAAATTTCTTTTATAAAAGCAACAAATAGTTTTATTAAAAATTTAAACAATAATGATTTTTCCAAAAACTACTGCAATATCAATATTTTAATAAAAAAAGAAATAATGAAATATTAGTGAAATAGATGGCACTCATAAATCCCATTTATCTTTAGTTACTCTGTAGTATTATTATTGGAAAGGAAGAACTGCTGTTCGCGGGTAGGTCTGTACACTTTTGGTTTTCTTAATTTAGTCATTAATTGTGATTTTTCTTTTTCTTATGATCTCTTTATATATATATTTGTTTCATTTGTTGATGTTTTTTAATGTTTTAATGTTTTGCTTTGTTTTTGTCTTTTGCTATTTAAATCGGTATGTCTCTTTTGCCTTCATTTTCGGGGGATTTTCGGGTCACAAGGTGTCAATATTTTTTACCATTGTCCACCGATGCCTCACAGAAAAAATCCCTTATTAGAAATCCTTGCTTGAAAGTGGCCCCTGACGAAGTTTTCAGGCCGGATTCTTTTTCTATTGACTATTTTTTTCCATTGATTATTGTTTTGATTTGGTAGTCTTTTATTTTGTTAATTTATATATATATATATATATATATATATAAAGCAACTTTCCTTATGAGACAAATGAGAAATTTTTCTTTTAAGGTGAAAAATATTTCTGAATTTCTCTTCAGACAATTAATTCTTTAATTTGAAATTAATTAATTACAATTGTAACTGACTTCAAACACATCTTATTTCACACAATATTAATTTGAAAGCTTTTTTAAGAGTGAGAAATGGTTTCACTCATTTGTTTTACAGAGAGATTCTTATAGGGATTTCTTTCAAGATGTCAATTCAGGAAAGGGATTCTAATGTGTTTTGGAGAGAATACCCCGGTAGTTAGGGATTTTTACCCCTGTACTGGAACGTGAAAAAAGCATAACAAACAATTCTTAAAAGCTCGCTTTCAGAATTAACAAATAAAAAAAACTAGGATTTGGATTAGGAAATAAGAATCAATTTAAATATATATTAGAATAGGATGATTTAAAATAAATAAAATTAAAATTAAAATACCAACTTAATATTCCAATTAAAACTTAAAAATCTAATATAAACTTTACATGAACTACTATTAGCTTCAATAAAATTAAAATGGAAGCATAGTAAATTTAAAGTTTAAATCAAGGTGGAATTAATTACGTTTCATTTGATTTGCTCTGCTGACTTGTTTATTTAAACCAAAACATTATTTTAAATATAGAAATACAGAATTAACATGTTCGACATTGAAATTTTTATGTACATTTTCGATTTTTTTTTTTAAATAGTTCATGTGATATTTGAAGATTGATTCAAAAATATTTTTCCCTGATTTATCATAATTTTTTATTTTTAGTTCTACTTACCAAAGCATTTAAATGGTGTAATTAATGACATGTGCGTTGTTTCTAAAAATAAATGTATTTTTGGATAATATATCGTCTCAATTTTATAGTGCTCATTATTCATGGAATCCCAATCACAGGAAAATTATTGTGATTTTAACTTTTAAATAAATTACAAATAATCAACATTTTTATAATTTCAAACTTATGCAACTCGGGGGTATTCTGCAAACTGATTAACTTACTTTCTATGAGACAATCAATAGAGATAATAATAGATAGAAAATAATATTTTCGTTTTCCAGCTTCCTCATTTTTCTCGCAGTCCGGGAGACCTTTCTACTTTATTTCAAATGTTAATGTTCCCTGAATGTTATGCTTAATATGACTTGCAATAGCTATTGTTAATAGTATGATATTTCTAACTAAGCAGCAACTGTATGAAACAGCTTCCTCCGTTTCATTTCAATCGGTTTTCTATTATATGATTGCATCTAATATTAACTGTTTAGAAATTAGGCGTTGAAAGTCGCCTAATGGTTGACTAAAATGGATCTTTTGGAATATAAATATAAGTCCGTTTAATGTTGTGCTAAAATTGTTTTAAAACAAGCTGAATATATTTTATACTGATTAAAAATAATAATTGAATTTGGAGGTTAAAAATATAGTAAGATTGAAAATATAATTTTTTGAATTTTAAGATATTTCAATAATATTTTTCTCCTTAAATATTTTCAAATAATATAGCAGAAAACACCAAAATTTCATTAAATTTTTAATTGATTAAACATTTAAATAAATTGCTTCGAAGCAGACATTCCAACCTTTCGAAGTATATGTTTATTAACCTTTAAACTTCGCGAACACAAACTTGAAAAAGTTAATTTGAATGTGGACATTCATTGAGAGTAACTAAAAGATGCTTTTCCCTTCTTTTAAAGGCGTTTTTTGAAAATAACCTCTTCGATTATAATTAAAAAAATATTTTTCTCTTCACAAAGCTTTACTGATAAGTAAATAATTAGCAGATTTAAGGCAATTAATATATCAAACTAAGACTAGATATAGTTTACTTAAAATTCTATGGATAAGATTTGATTCCGAAAATATTACGCTAAAAAGTTGTTAATGTATTGTTAAAAGTATTTTTTCATTATCACATTCTCGATTATCAGCACTCGTTGTTAAATACTAGTATAATTACAAGAAAATGACTTAACTTATCTTTAAGAAATGCTAAAAATCAAATCTAGAATTCATTTTTTTTATGACACTTTTCCTGAATAATTTGAATGTTCAGTCATTTTTCAGTGGACTGAAGTAAAGGTATAAGTATTTTAATACTTCTGTTATTTGAATGCACAAAAAAACTAATTATTATTTTGAATGATTTTTCGAATCTCCTTCAATATTTTAAAATCGCATTACTAATTTTTCTTGAATGAATTATTATAAAGTATTAAATCATTCATTTGCATAAATAAATACAAATAATGATGAAACCGAGAGTTTACCTAAATATCAAAATAGAAATGTATATTATCAGAAATATATCAAGTTCAAATATGAAAATTGAAAGACGAAGAAAAATTGTAAGAAGTAACATTTCGTCTTATGCACAGATTACCTTCCTTACACAGCTGAGTGATACTAAACATCAAGGAATACTTGATTAAAATATTTATCATCCAATTACATGGACTCAGCTATAAGCATATATAAATATGAAGTTTTAACATTTTTTCTAAGACTTTTTATTTGTTAATAATGTTTTTTTAAAGTATCAAAGTAACGCTTCTAAATAATTCTTGCTCTGAAAGCAAATCAAGAAATCAGTTAAAAGAATTAATATCCCCTATCCTACACTTTACTGTCATTGAAATGAAAGTGCCAAATGTGTGCCAAAGTAAAATGTGCCATTGGTTTATTTGGGGGCTCTGAAAATATCTTTTAAGCTTTAATTTATTTGGATTTCAAAGAAACTTCAATTTATTTTGAAAAGATCAGCGTTTACCTCAAGAAAAATGTTTGGTTTAAATTTTAACCCAGCAAACAACCAGTTTATTTCTCTCTCTCTGAAATTGCTTTGATTTTTTTTTACTCTGAAACGAGCCGTTTATTTGAATGGAGTTTTATTTCATTTTTTGGTTCTGAAAACTGCTTTTTTTTTTTTTTTTTTTTTTTTTTTTTTTACTACGGTAGTAACTTTTATTGCAAATGGAATTTAGTTATTTTCCACCTAAGATATATTTTTCCTATTTTGTTCTTAAATTGTTTCCAGTTTTTCCAATTAATTTTAATTTAGATACACAAATGTTTGCCTTACTGAAATGTTTGAGCTTCAGTTTGAAATTTATAAGAAAAACTTTGATTTGTATTGTAAAAACATTCTTGCTTTCTGTAGTTAATTCTATTGAACAAAGTTGTGTGAGACTTCATGAAGCGATATTTATCAACATAAAGAGCTACATTGCAAGTCGGGCATATAACTGTTGAACGTCTTTGTAGGCCATTTTGTCTCCATGTTTTCATTCGAGTACTAATCACAAGTGAAATTATACAATTGAACTCATTCCATATCCCCTAGGAACTTTAAAAAGAAATGTCACCAAAATACGGAACACAAAATTCACTATCGACAACAGTGATTACAGCAAGTAAAGGATGAAATTTCCCAGCCCTAAGGGGTATGACACAATAGAGAGAGAATTTTGTAGGACAATTACCGTTCAGCTGGAAAATTGAAAAGGGAAACGAAATCCAAATTCATTGCTGGTGCAAGGAATCGTAAGGAAAGGTTAAAAAAATTCCTGGTACGACTGCAAGCTGGAGATTAAGTTTGATAGTTCTTAGTTAGAGTTGAGAGCTAACCCGTATATATTCTCGGTATATACGCATAACCCGTATATACGCATTCGTTTTTAATACAAGGAAAATTTCTGTTTCCATTATTTTTAACTTTCTGTTGTTTATTTATAGAAAGCTTTTTTTTTTGGCATTTTGCTCTTACAGGGTGATCAGAGAATAAGCCCTGATTTCAAAATTAAATATCTCTACAAAAAAAAATCGACAGAATTATGCGGTAAACTGTACCTTTATTATCAAAACTGTAGAAATAATGTACAAAAGTTAGAAAATTTAGTTACAAAAATCATTAAAAGATGGCGCTCTGTGCTGAAAACTCTTTATCTGAGAGGAATCTTAAAAAAATAACGTGATGCGGTCTATGCAATCAAAATACAATTTTTTCAAAATGTTCATCGTTCGAAACAATGAGGTAGCGTAGTCGAGCTATGAAATTTGACATCACGTCTTGCAATGTCTCAAATAGAATCACATGAAACACCAATCAATGATTCAAGCTCAACTAGAGTGGCGGGATTGTTTCTATAGACAGTGTCTCTCAATGCTCCCCACAGAAAGAAGTCACAAGGAGTCAGATCGGGAGAATACGGAGGCCAAGCTATCCCTGCGTTAGTAAATTGCGGATAATCTAACTCGATTACTCCATTCCCAAAGTATTCATGAAGAAAACAAAAAACTTTATCTGTTCGATGTAGTCGAGCCCCATCTTGCATTAACCAATCTATACCTGGTCTATCCTCCAACGCTAGTTGGGTGCTAACAAATTGTTCCAAAATTGTAACATAACGTTCAGTAATTATCATTTCTCGCACGAAAAAGGGGTCAATAATGCCTCTAGCGGATAACGCACCCCGTGCAGTAACGTTAGGCGAATACAGTTCTTTCTCTTCACACAAATAAGGATTTTCTGAACCCCCTAATCTCCAGTTTTGTTTATAAACGATTCCATTCAAATGACATCAGTGAACCAAATGCAGCTCACATCAAATCCGTTGTTGTCGATCATTGTTAGAATCTGATTTGCAAAGTCAACTCTTTTTTGCATAGCTTTCATGGGTATGGCCTGATGACTTTGGATTTTGTATGGAAACAGCCGTAGGCTATTTTTTAAAAAAAATTTGCGTACTTCAAACCTGTTTCTGATGCAATTCGTCGGATGTATTTCATTTTTGACGTCACACTGAAAGCGTCTATGGACATTGTGATTAGAGCGTCATCTGTGAACGATTTTTTAACTAAATTTTCTAAACTTTTGTACAGCAGTTTTACAGTTTTTCTTATAAAGGTGCATTTTTCCGCATAATTCTATAGAGATATTTAATTTTGAGAGAGATTTTGAGTTGTAGAGATATTTAATTTTGAAATCAGGGCTTATTCGCTGATCACCCTGTACATACTTAGCACTTGAATATTTTCAATATGTGTCATCAATATATCATATAATGCTGAATGTAAAATTACATTTAATTAACATTATACCTTTAGTAACTATTAAAGCATCATTTTGTAAATTGATTGCGATATCTTACTAATTATGCTAGCACTCATATAATAAATATCTATACATCCTTAGTCTGAATTATTAATGACAGCTGGTAATACATTTTTTTTAAATCACTCATTTAATGACAGATTTGTGCCTTATTGAATTCGTCTATAGATTTACCTTTCTCTTTATTGTTCAATAATTCTCTGAAACATGTATGAATAATCTTGTAATGTTTGAATTAATATAAATATATACAACTTAAGAAAAAACTGTTGCGATTATATATGCCATGTTAATTTTTTATACCTGTATCAAAATAGAAATTTTAATAATTTTTTAAATATGTTTTTAATCACGATTTTTAATTGATGTTTTCTCTAATTATTGCTCACCTCATATAAAGGCTTATTATTTAAGAGAAATACTTTTTTAAATTATTCTTTATTCTATTTTATCTGACAAATCAGTTTTTTTGAGTGACTTTAAATATTTCTGACATATATATAATACTTTATATCAAAACTACATTCAGTTAGATAAAATCGAAAGAAAAAGAATAATTTAAAAAATTCTCCCCAGTTCCAAAAATATTTTAACTCTCAAAAACTCTAAAATTCCATTTTGAAAAATTGAGAGTAAAAATAAAGTAATCCGCAGGAGGTATAATATTTAAAAGCATTTTCTAAAGAACGAAAATTTCAAGGATTGATTCAGAGAAAATATGTTGTCTGAAAGTCAATTTGATAAAATTTCATGAAAATTGGTATGCTTGTACCCTTGTTTGCCTTTGAGTGTGAGATAAACAGAATATTTTTAGGTAGTTACATTTAAATAAGTGATACAGACATTTTAAGTTCTAAGTATTGACAAATTTTGATAAAAAAATCCTTAGCAACAACTCATTTTTTAGTTGTTAAAATAAACTTTTTCCCTTGACCCGTTACATTTTATGTAGTTAGAGCTATGTAAATTTAAATTAAGACTAAACATTTCCATTATTTTATTTAACTTTCTCTGTTTTTAATAACATTGAAAATGGTACTAAGTTTTAATTACATAAGAAGCTTATTCAAAAACTAAGTTCAATAAGTGTAATTTGTTTTCTTCTAATAAGGGCATTTAAAATCTGTTATTGCTATTTGGTATAAAAAACATATTTTTATATTTCTTTTTAATTCGTTTCCGATTTTAGTCCAATTCTTTAAATGTTACAAACTTTTCAGTTCAAAAAGCATTGTAAAATTGCTTTGAAAATTTTTAAGACCCTTCATACGGTTTCCACTTTTCTAAATTTAAAAAAAAATCTGAATTATTTCTGATTCTGAAACGGCATGTGTAGAAGTATTATATTATGTTTTAGAACTGCATAAGTACATTATATCAATTTTTGTCCATTTGTCTTTGTCGGAAAGACAATCAGTATATACGTGAAAATAAATCATGATAGATTAATGAGTTTTATCTCATTTATTTTTTATATGTGAAAACAAATATGCCATAAATATAGTTCTTAAAATGTCTGTAACATGGATATGGAAGTTTAATTCGAGGTTGATTTTTTTCTTTGATGCAAATTTTTATATTCCTATTCCTTCCATACTTAACGTCTTTCAAAAGAAATCACCAATGTTTCAGAATGATAAGAAATTTTTACTTTCATTTGCATTAAAGAAAAAAGTTATCCTAGTTTACTCATTATTGCGAAAAAAGGAAACTATGACATTATTCCTGTATTTAAAAAAAGAAACCTGATCCTTCTTTTTTTATATGTCAGTAATATCCTCCATTAAATATATTCCTTTCTAATTTGCTGCATTTTTATCTAATGTCCCCACCCATTAAGTCATACAGGAACAAACTTTCTGATTGGCTGTGAGAATAGGAAATATTTTTACAGAATTAGTGACTCAAAGAGAAATTAATATTTAGTATCAAGTTAATAGAATTGTTACAGTGTATAAAAAATATTTTCCAAGGAGAAAGCAAATAATAAGTACTCTGTATTTTCGATCTCAAAAAGTTTCGCTACACATTGGTTCCCACACAGGTAAAAATTTTAAGGCATATACTGACTAAAGATAAACCCTTTTTGTTTATCTTGTATAGATACCAAGGAAATTAGAAGCTTTAATTTTGATTATTTTCTTGGATATAAGTTAAATGCATACATTTTTTGCAATCGTTTCTTTTCAGTGCAAGTAACGTGCTTTTGAATACTTTATTGATAACATACATGTTAAATTTAGTTTTTGACAAAGGCGTTTCATTGCAGAGGCTGCTATTGAATTGATCATAGTTAACTTTTTTATCCTTGAGTCCTAAAGCGAAGTATATAAATTTATACAATATTCTTGGTTTGGTATGATCACTACAATGTATAATATTATGTGGCTCGAAATGGTGAATCGACTTCCATTTTAAATCAGCGCTAACAGTTGGAATTCATGGAATTTCTTGAATAACCGAAGGATATATCTGGGTACTTTTTTGCTTAGAATTGGATTCATTTTCTTTTACTGGGATTGAGTGCATTGTACGTGTTTAAACAGAAAACTGTATTCCCAGACCTGATTCGAAATATTCAACAAATGAATGGCGCTTGTGATAGAATTATGAAAGTAAAATGAATCTGTACAAAAATACTTGATTGGAAGTTTAATGTTAAATTTAAAAAAATTAATTGTAAAATATAAAATCTGCCTAAAGTGAATCAATGAAAGGCTTTGATGCAGTTGAAAGTTTGGAGCAACTTGTTTCTTGCAAAGTTTTGAGCAAAAAATCGTATGTTTTTAGTGAGCAAGACAACACAATAAATGCGAATGATTTTGATCAGAATAAATGCATTGAAAGGAAGTCTCCTCCCCTCAATAAGTTTCGAAATGAGATAAAATACTTTAAAACCTAATGTGCAATACCATTTTGCAAATTTTATCGAACAAAGCAAATACAAACAATCTATAAGTGAACTCTTTATTAATGAGAGGCAAAATTTAATGAAGGATTTAATTGCTATTCTTTAAATAAATTAAAGACAGTTTTAAAATAAATGTTATTTCTTTACATTGATACTATAAAAGTATTTTTGATGTTATCCTATTCGATTATTGTGATGAATTGATTGATATAAAAATTTATAAATCCTGGATACATCACATTAAGCGGCTACTAATGTAATATTATGCCATTTTCGAAATCTCACAAGAAATAGAAAACACAAGGAGAATAGTTGTATTTTAGATTTTCTTGTATATTTAAATAAACGAAAAAATTTTTGATTATTCGTAAATTGCATAACACCCCGAGTCAAGTTTGACAATTTTCCTTTTGTTTAATTGGCTCCAATATTAAACATATAAAAAAATGTGATGACTAAAAATATTTCGGCCTTTTTTATCATTTCAAGTATTAGAGTACAAAGAATCATGTTTTCTCATTTTCCTTTTATTTAATTAAGCCAAAAACTGTATACATATTTTTTAAAAAGTGGTGAACATAAAAGGTAAAACAATTTTTTGACGAAATTTTTTCAGTTGTTTCTTTCCCTACTCTCGAAAACAAGGACTGAATCCTCCCTAACTTCTCTCCTTTAACTTGTATTGATTAAAAATAGGAAAAATACACAGTACTTAGGTAGATCTTGTGAAATTTTTTCATGCAAATTTATGATTTGAATAATAAAACCAATAAGAAAATTTATGTGCTCTTATGATTCAAAATGATATAAATGAATCATGCAAAGTTTTGTATTTGCTGTTTAAGAATTTAAAATGTGTAATAAAATCATGAAGATGTTTTATAAAGAAAAATACTTTTGCAAATTTCATGAAAAGTAATTCGCTATTATTTACGGATTATTTGAATATAAATATTGCTCTACATTGAAAATAATAATAATTGCTTTCCAATTTTTTTCCCAAAGAAAGGTCATTTAATCATTTCTTTTTTTCCATTGTCTTTAAAAAGTATTTATTTTAAGATTTTAACCGATGGTTTTAGAAACGTAATTCTTTAAATTATTTATTTACTAAGTTTTAAGTTTTTAAGTTCATGTGATACATTTTCGCTCGTTATATAAAAGTAGCATCAGTAATGACATTAAAATGCCTCTGGAAATGAAAGCTGCCTTCAACAATCAGAAAAAATAATATGTGTGCTGTATATGATAATAGTCAAGAAATGAGGAAATAATGTGTAAATGATAACATTTTATAGCACAAAATTCTGAAATAGAAGTATACCATTGAGTAAACTTATAAATCAAATAATATCAATGTATCAATGTATGTATCAATGTATCAAATAATATCAATGATTTATATGTTTGACTGTCAGCTTCTGACTTAAATTATTTATTTTTACTTTTATATTTCTTATTGTTCAGGCAATATATTTGTAGAGAAGCAAGCACAAAATTTTACATCCTTGATGATTTCTTCGGATATTTCACCTGGCTATATCAACCAAATACTTTTTTTTCTAATATAGAAGCTCATATTCCCTTCATTTATACAATCATAAATCCAATTAAAGCATTAATATTATGATTGCATTCTTCATCAAATGCTGGTATTAATCTCACCTTGTTCACTGTTTAGAAAATGCTTGAATTAAGTGTTGGCGACGATGACCATCTGCCGCGAATTGCTGATTTTTATCATGGCAAGGGTGTCTTCATTACGGGAGCCACTGGATTTATTGGATCTGTAAGCAACTATTACTTTTTATTTAAATATTTATATATTATTTAAAGAAAAATTAGGGAACTGTAAAAGATATAATTCATATATTTTATTTAATTTTCCATCTTGAATGTTGGCAGCAAATAGATTTTCGGAATTAATGATCTATCATATTTTATTATACCTTTAAAAAGGAGTAAAATTCGATATATCCTATGATTATTATTGGCATGCTGATATTTTTTATTAAAGCGATTTATAATAAAAAATAAAATATAAAGGATAAAGCTAAGAATTGAATTAGTCACTTGTTATTTTATAATAGATATATTAGATGGTACGTTTCCGTTTGGGAATTTGTCAATAAGTCGATAATAATGAATTGGCTACTTACACCAAATTTACTTTGCAGATTAAAAATAATGAAACTTGATGCATTGAGGACTTTTTAAAAAAATAATAGCCAGTTACCAGTTTTGGTTACCACAAAACTAAGCCCCATAACCAAGGGCATTGAAGGAATCAAGGTGAAAGGCTAAAATGAAAACATGCATTGCGCAAAAGGATAAAATATACTAATATTGAATCAGACTTAACAAACATTCTGTTTAGACAACAGTGTCATGTACAAAAGGGTGCGCCAGAAAAACTTACTTAATTGAAAGGTCAATAAAAACAAAGTACTTCAGTTATTGTTTTAACTCATTTTTTATTTGAGAATACAATATCTCACTGGTTTTCTCATACAATTTTGAAAACATCGGTTAAATGGCAACTCCCATTGTGCATACACTGATTAAGTCGATTTTTGAAGCTCGTGTCCTCTCTTTGCAGCATATCAATCGGTATGTTGGCAATGGCGTTGCGAACTTTGTTTTTGAGTTGAACTACTGTCTGTTGTCGATTGACATAAACTAGGGATTTCAAAGTGAGCCTCGCCACTTGAAAAAACGACCCCGTCTTCTGGCAGGTTGTCAAGCAGCATTTCACGTGCATTTTGACGGGCAACAAAATCACGTTCAGTAAATTGTTGCACAGCAGTCAATTTATAGGGACGAAATTGAAGGTCTTGAGGGAGAAATCGCCGAACAGTGGTGTCAGATATTCCCAGAGCAGCTGCGTGTTTGCATGTCGAACGCAGAACTGACTGTTTCATTCTTCCGACATTTTCCGGAGTTCTGGCGGTACATTGATGGCCATTTCAGAGTTTAATGACACTTCCGAAATGAGTTAAATCACGACAGAATCGAATTATGGCCAGGAACAGGGCTGTGGGGAGGAATTTCAAAGAGAGTGCGGAAGGCACATTGCTTAGCAACAAGTGAACGACCGTTAGAAAAGGAGCTCTCGACGTCGAAGGCCCGCTGTTTTCTAGAACACAGCATGATGGCAATTGACGAAAAGGAAATCAAACTTGGGGACTTATCTCTTTAGTAGCTTTACATATCACTCCTCTACCCAACTAACTCACCACTTGGGAAAGTTTTTAAATAAGTAATTTTATCTGGCGCACCCTGTATTAGTATTAAATATTCGTGGCACAATATACTGTTTACTTTATCTTAAACTTCCATATTGCTTATAGATATGGATTATTATGTTCTTTTATAGGATGCATTAAAATACATATCTATCCTGTAATTTAAGAATATTTAAGAAAATGCATTAAGGAAATACATATCTCTCCAAATATTTAAAAAAAGTTTATTAATGGATAACGGCATAAAACCTGTACCGGAAATTTTAAGAAACCATTTATTTCAGGTCATCTTAGAACTTCTGTTAAGATGCTGTCCTGGAATTAAAGCAATATACATATTAGTAAGACCAAGGAAAGATAAGAAACCACAGGATAGGAAAGAACAAATACTTGATAAAAAGGTAAGAAAATAGTTATTGTTACATTTATAGTTTAATTATTAGTCCATTTAGTAGAAATGAGATAAATTGGCTTTCGCTGTATTATATTATTTTTGTGCAGCGTAAAGAACTGTTACATCTTAGGTTTTTGATGCATAAATTAATGTAAACATTGAAGTGCCTTATTACCCAAAATCAATTTGGATTAAAATAGTGCAATAAATCATTCATAATATGATTGAATTAAATCACGTTCATAAAGCAAAATGTCCAGGAAATCGAATTTCCAAAAAATTATTTCACAGAGATAATAATTTCTTATTTTTTTATAATACAATCATTTCTATTTTCCAATGATTATCGTGATTATGATTATTTCCTCCAATTACTTCAAAGATTATTTCATGGCTTTAGATTCATGACATATTGTCATATATGGGGTTAAGAGATTTTCATAATTTGATACTATAAAAGTTTTCAAAAATTTTTAATACTGTATTTTTAAATCATAATTGTAGCCTGTTTACTTTTGTATGACTTTAACGAATGAAGCCATAATAAATATCATTAGCTAACATATTCATACGAAAAAAAATACAGAGTAGCTCATTTTTAAAAATATATAATCGATTACATTACCACAAAACTGCATTAAAATTTAATCAGAAATGTAATATTTGAATTGTTAATTCGAAGTCAAATAAAGTCATTTTAAAGTGGACTGAAAAATCATAAATTTTTATTTTAAATTACACAAAATAAAAAAAAGCTGTCTTTTAAACTACAGGCAAAAAATGAATGATTTCATAATTTTTACATTCCTCTTTACTAACCAAAGACATTTCTGCATCTTTAAAAAATCCATATGCTTAATATTTTTAATTACAGATGGCATCGAAAAGTCTTCTGTATGTAAAATGACTCATAAGATAGTAATACTAGCCTGGAGTTGAAAGAAGCTTTTTTCGGTGGGAGGGATGATAATATATGACAATTGGAACTCTTAACTTTATAGTGCTTCATTTGCAGCTTGATGTCCATGCACACTCTCACAGTTATCATTTATTTTATGTTTAAGTTTTTTTAGTCTTTTGTACGTAATTTATTTAGAATATGGAATTATGGATTTAATTTGAAACACACACACACACACACATATATATTAGACTAGACAATTGACCAACCGGTGGAGAGAAATTTTTGTGGACAGGGGACAGGAAAGGACGGTGAATGGGAAAATGATTTATGGGATACAACTATGGAAATTTTAAGGGTAAATTTAAGACGTTTTAACTGACTGTTTTCCATATTAACCTATTTTCCCACATAATTTATCAAATTTAGTCAGCAGATAATAATTTCACAGGCTTTATGTTGTTTCCAATGAATTCTTTTATTTTATTCGCATTTAGTTGAAGTGATCTGTTATTAAGGTGTATAGGTTAATATAAATGCGAATCGAAGAGATTTCTAGACTCTTCCGATATAAATTCAGGATCTAATAAATGCAATAACACGTAGATAATATCTATGAATAATCTTATTTGTATGTTTCAAACAAATTTAAATTTTTATACAAAAATTCTATTTTTAAAATTAATTTAATTCCTTTTATTTTTAATTTTATTGCTCATAAAGTAAGATATTTTCAAATCAATGAAAGGTAATATTTTCTTGTTCTCTTAACAAGATTTTTTTTTGTTCTTTTAAGATATTTGACAGACTCAAAAAAGAGAATAAGGAGGTGCTGAACAAAGTTCATGTGATATCTGGAGATATTAAGCAACCTCATTTAGGAATGAGTAAAGAAGATATACAGCTTCTAATTGAAAATACATCTGTTGTATTTCACTGTGCGGCTAATATAAAATTCAATAATCCTGTGAAGTAAGTATATATCATTTAATATTCAAGTTGAAGAATTTATTAAAAAAATATTTCCTCTCATATTTAAGTAAACTGATACAGAAACAAAAATAACGGCAGGATAACCGAATAATAAAATATTAATAATATAGAATTAAATTTTATGATCCAAATGAAAACCTTGAAAAATATGATTATTATTAAATTCAATTTTCATGAATATATTTATCAAAAAAGAGACGTTGAGGTTTAATAGGGAGTGTTACTATTTCTGTTATCCGTATACTCTGAAAAACATTTCTCGTCCTTTAGGCTAGATTATTATTCTGATCTAGGTGCAAATATTTCAAATTTAAGCAAATAACTATTTTCATATCCGAAATAGAGTACAGTAAAATATAAAGATATTCAGAATTTTTTTCTCCATACATGTATGATAGATCGAGATAAGCAGGATCAAAAACTAATGCATATGTTGGTTATCTTCAGTTTGATATTTATCTCCGAAAACCTTACATCGAAATCATTTGGCAACAAATTCCAAAAATGAAAACAACTGAAAAAAAAACACGAAGGTAACTCTCAGTACATTGATTTGTTTATCTTTGAACAATAACTAACCTTCTTGATAATTTTAACAACTGTGAGAAAAACTAACGCAAAATTTGTCCTGAAGTGAAAGTGCTTTTCATTGATGGTCCGGTAAACTTTCTTGAGCCGCGGTATCTGCTGGTTATATTGTCGACTTCAGAACCGAAGATCTTTCCAAGACCCGATTCCACCTGAAGAACTGTCGTGTAAGCTGGTCTGTTGCACATCCGACGATGCCAAACATCTTCCCGCTGATGCGGTGTGGAAGTTTGAAGTGGAAGTATGACAGCTCAGGTGCCATTCACATTATCTGGCCGAGATAAAAAAAAATGTCCACCTCAAAGTAGCTTTTTGTTGTAAAACTAGACATTAATATAATTAAGCTAATTTAAGAGCCATTTCCTCGCCATCGGTATATTTCGGGAATAATTTGCAATCAGAGTCGTATGAACTCATTAGGAAATAGTTTCGCAATATTAGATATTCCGCTGCTTTTATTATGCATTTTAAATTCGCACAGTTTTGTTCAGGATAAGAGTGAAGCATGTCTTAGTGGCTTGAAAATAATTTATAATTAAATTTTAAAGAAACTATTAGTGACACCAGGGCTCACCACTTAACTTTTCTTAAATCTTCAGATTAGTTTAGTTTATTTTAATTATGTTAACATTCCCTTTTAAAGCAACATTAAGGCTTTTATGGGACTGAACTCGTAATTTTGAATCACCGTCAGAAGATGAAGGCGACTTCTGATCCGGCCATCCCTTTCCGAACTTCCAAACCCCAGCAGTGGAAGAACGTTTAACCAAGACTGCTTTTGAGCACAAAAAACCAGCTTACACGACAGTACTTAGGTTAAATCTGTTCTTGAACATGAAACCCTCCGATTCCGACTCCGCAACCTTACCACCATGCCACTACAAATCACTGATTTAATCAAATATCAGAAATAATTCTGATTCTTCAAGTAATTGATTACCGAATAATATCATTGAACTTCTAATTTTTATTACAGTTTTGAAATGAAATTGAAATACATTCTAATTAAACTAATAATTTTTGTTAAAATTAAACTCCAGCACATTCTAGTTAAAATATAATAAATAGGATATCTGGTTAAATATTGTCAGAAATGTAACAATACGTAGTATTACAAGTTTTCATGCTTGACATATAAAACATTACAGCTTTCTGTTTAATAAAAATTACTATAAACAAACCCAACCAACATCTTAACTCTTTAAGCCTATATATATATATATATATATATATATATATATATATACAAGGTGGCCAGAAATAAAACACCCCTACTCTGACCTCCATGGATATCGAACTACTCAGTGTAAAGGCTCAAAATTTTGTACACATACTATTCAAAATATGGGGAAACGGATTTCACGAAAAAAAAATTAGTTCCTGAAATCACCGATAGGTGGCGCTGCACAACTGGAACTATGATCAAAAGACACAAATAATAATAAAAATTAAAATGTTTATGCGGAATGGAATGCTTCCATGCTTCCTTTTTAATTTTTCTGCCCCTTATGGAAAATAAAAATAGTAAAGAAGCTAGAACTCCCGTTGTAACTGCAATTTCATACTGTAACCAGAAAAATTTGCATAAAGCATGGTTAGAAGCCATGTTCTGGGTATAAAAGAAGTTAAAAGGTGGGGAATGTCATTCTTATTAGTGATGGCTGTCACGCTGCCAGAACGCGCTTTGCTTGTGAAGTTGTTTTACGAGAATAAAGGAAATGCTCCAGCAGCACTTCGAGAGTTTCGCCGACTTAAGGATTTGCGTAAGGGACCATTGCTTCCACAAGCTCTCAGGAGAATGATCGCTCGATTCGAGGAAACTGGACATCTTGGAGTTCAGCCTGGTCGAGGACGCAAACCGGTTCGTTCAGATGTCGTTGAAGATGTTGCCACCGGTATTGTTGAACAGTCAATGGATAATGTTTTAGGCTGCAGTAGTGCACGTGCAGTGTCACGACACTTGGGTGTTCCCTATAGCACAGTGTGGAACGTACTCAGAAAAATGGTGCATTGTTTCCCGTACAAAATCCGCCCTAATCAACAATTGCTGGCCACAGACAGGGAGATGCGACTGACCTTTGCATTGACATTTCTTGCTAGAGTTGAAGTGGATGCATCGTGGCCGTGGCAGATTCTGTGGAGCGATGAGGCCCATTTCCACCTCAGTGGAACAGTGAACACCCATAACTGTCGCATATGGGACACGACAAACCCCCGTACCTTCCAAGAGATTCCACTCCACTCACCGAAAGTTACAGTCTGGTGTGGATTCACAGCCACATTCATCCTTGGACCGTTCTTTTTCGAAGAGGTTACTTCCAATGGCCTTGAGACATGTACCGTGACGGCCAACAGGTACAAAAGGATGCTCGAAACATTTGTTGTACCCCATTTGCAGCAGCGCCAATGCCTTGACACCATTACTTTTATGCAAGATGGAGCACCTCCACACATTGGACTCCCTGTGCAACAGTTTCTTCGCCAACATTTCACCACTGACAGAATAATCAGTCGCGCGTTTCCGACAACTTGGCCATCTCGTTCACCGGATCTTAATCCGTGTGATTTTTGGCTTTGGGGACACTTAAAAAACCTTGTTTATCGAGAACGTCTGATAACCTTGGCAGATTTGAAAGAGAGTATCAGTCTGCATGTGAGAAGCATCTCAGATGACCAGTTACGATCAGCAGTTGAACAAGCTGTCCACAGACTTCACATTTTACATCTTCAGGAAGGGAACCATATTGAGCAGCATTCCCTGCATCGATAACGTCCTTGTTTCATGTATGCTTGGTACTTTCAAATAAAATGTGTTTAAAACGTGTTTTTGTGTCTTTTCAGCATACGTCCAGTGGTACAGCGCCACCTATCGGTGATTTCTGGAACTAAATTTTTTTTTCGTGAAATCCGTTTCCCCATTTTTTGAATAGTATGTCCACAAATTTTCAAGCCTTTACACTGAGTAGTTCGATATCCAGGGAGGTCAGAGTAGGGGTGTTTTATTTCTGGCCACCCGGTATATGTAGTGGGTAAAATGGGTGTGTCCTATGCGATGACGTGTCAGTTATTTTCTATAATATCAGTAAGAACCCATTACCGATTTCTTCAAATCTTTCAAATAATATTTAATTGAGATATATAAAATTGCCATAATATTAGTTAGTTAATATTCTCTTAACATAAAAATTATTTTTATTTAGTAGATTAATTTTATTTATTCCCAAGTACATTTTTTTAACAAAACAGTCAATCATAAAGATGATTTTCCTTTTTACTTTTTAATTGATGGCTCATGTTCTTTGTTATTAGAGTTTCCCAATATAAAAATATTTTCCGTTTGCAATAATTTGAACATTATTTTAATTTATCCTTACTTTTCGAGTAAGAATTTTTATCATAACGGGCATAAATACTCTTAATTATTAAATCTGCACTCATGTCCATCAATTAAGAATAATTTAGTCACTAGGAATTCGAATTTAAAAAATCGATATTTCGCCAGTAAAATGACTTAAAAAAATACATGCAAATACCAGTAAGCCACCAGGTGACACCGATAGCACGGAGGTTTGATCAAGTCCGTCATTCCAATACCGTTCATGTCGTTTCAGCTGACCTACATGAAGCTTATAACTCCGCTTCCTTAATTCTTCTAATTTCTGCTTGCGGATTCAATTCTCCATTTCTAGTTACTCTCATAGCCAAAGCTTAATTACTCATTTTCGAAAGATTAAATTTGCATTTTCCAGGCATTTCGAAAAACTACCAAATAATAACAAATCAAAAAGATTAAAACTATCCTAAAACCATTGT
>JAPMOQ010030349.1:501611-644789 GCA_026543055.1 Argiope trifasciata | reverse complement strand
ATATATATATATATATATATATATATATATATATATATATATATAATCTAAATAAAGAATAAAATATGATACAAAAAGAATTATGTAGAAATAAAATAAAATTCAGAATTAAATAAACAAAAAATGGCGAAATCAAAATTTTCAAATAAAATAATATTATATTGAATAATTCCTTTCACATTGATAGTTGCATATACGTAAAAGATGTTGTTACAATTTCCAGTAAAGATTTTGGTGATTCGCTATATGGTTTTAGTGAGAAATGTGCATTCTATTATTTTTATCATTAAAGATAGTTAAATATGTTCCTCATTACAAAATGCTATTTATTATAAGAATCCATTGTTTTCCTTCTAGAGTTATGCTTACACTCATTGTTTTGAGTTTGAATAGCATAATTGAATTATGCAGAAAAATGAAGAAATTAGAAGTAAGTACTACTTAATGTTAATTAGATTTGCAGTATTTTTTAACAAAGTTAATTGACATACAAAAAACTTTATAATTATGAGTGCAGTTTGCATGTATGTATGAGTCTAGTCCTATATATAATATGTACTGTTTTTCAGGATCATTTTGCTCACATCATAGTTCCCTGCAGAGATAACAACTTTTTAATCTCACAATAGATATCGCATAAATTCTTCTATAAATTGAATGAATTCTAATGTTGACAATACAATATGAAATAATATCCTTCTAGCCGTTTCCGTGTTCCAACAAAGAGACAATGTCCATCACTGACATGGAAATTATTCACCCTAACTTAATTATTTTAGTCCTTCCTCCAGGAGTAGCTAAAACCCGTTGATTTATTCAAACATATATTGTACACATTTGTGCATTGCCTCAATGCTGACACAAAATCAATAACTTTTTTAATATTGTTTAAATGCTCATCATAGGATTTAGATATTCTGTGCTTCATGGCTTCTTTAAGATTGTTTAGCAATTTTATGATTTATATTCTACTGCTTTTGGCAACAGAAAACTGTCATAATAATTTTTCTGCCTTCAACTACCCCATATACATTTGATACAATGAGACAATTTACACATTTCCCCTTTTTTCAATCTCTATTCTTGAGTTGAATCCTAGGGAATATGGTGCATGCCATATTCCCTAGGATTCATGCATGCAATATCTAAATACATCATATTGACACAATATCATGTTTTTATAATGCATTGAAGAATACCGTAAATACATTTTTATGTGTTTTATAAGATGAAATGAATCTAAATTTAGAAAAAGGTTTAGACTTTAATTGCAAGATCGCATATCAAATATTGTTCATCAAACATGTTGCAGATCACATATGCATGAAGACAGAAAATTATTCAACCTAATGCCGAAACTGGACTAAAATTTGACGTGTATTTGTAATTCGAAATATAAAATCATATATTTAGTTGTCTATTATACGTCACTCGGTTCGCAATTACATAAGTATGCAATTCAATATAATTAAAAATTCAATTCGATATAATTCAAAAGTACTTAAATAAAAATTTTGACATGAGACTTTAGACAATAATTATAATTCTATGCCAAATATTACCCTAAAATGGTCAAAAAAAGATTGAAACTGTATATAAAATTTTATAGTACTAGTCCAGAGATTAATCGCTATGCTGTCCCTCACGTTAAATTTAAAAAAAAAAATGCTCACCAAAGATCAAACTCCCTTAACTATTATTCGCTGATGGCATATTGTTACTATATAAATGTCGATTATCTTTACTAATCAACAAACAGATATATCTTATATATAAAAATAAAAATCTAGTCACTTATAACATACATGGCCTTGCCTAGATCCAGAATTTTCCGTGGGAAGGAAAAGAAGATAACACCAAAATTAGAGAGTATTTGAGAAAGTTTGGAAAGACCACTTCCACTGATTTGGACTAAAGAAGGTCTAAAAAGCAGAGAATCATAAGCAATCATTAAATCTAGGTTTTTGGAATTGATTACAATAATATTTCTTTGTAAACTTAATATACAAGAAAATAATGAATACATTTTATATGTTTACATCAGGATTTCAAGATACAAAATATACATTTTGGGAGATAAAATTGTTTAATTTTATTAATTACCAAATGAATCAATAAACATCTGCCGAAAAATAGTTAACATAGTCATGAAATACTTATAAAAATAGTTTATAAGAAAATTAGTTAATTCGCACACACATATATACGTATATATAATAATATTTTAAACTCTAATTACTATTCTAATTAATTTCCTAATCATGAGCTCAATTCAATGCATATCAACTACATTCTAAAATATTCCCTTATTTCCTGATCCCATTCCATTTTATTCTATTTAATTTATTCAATACGAGTTCTTATATTGTTGAAATTGCTCTTTCTTCTTTCATGATCATTTATAATCGTTTCTGCTTCGATAATATCTGAATCATCTTCCAACATTTCTTTTTGTTCAAATTATTGCACTACAGTTTTATCAAACAATTAGTTCACATGGTCAAATCGTTTTCTTGGAAGGTCCAGGCTGAATATTATTAATTTATTTTTAAATAACAATAAGCTGTTTTAGACAAAGCAATCAAACTACAATATTAAATTCATAGAAATAAACTAGTAATTTATTATTTTTATCACAATTTCAGAAGAGTCGATGATTTCTAAACTAACAAGAAAATCTTTGAAAGTGAACAACTTAGGTATATACATATCTTCATATTTAGTTTTTTGCCAATAAGCTTCTAAAAGAACAACTTGAAGATATTGAGGGACTGATTACATTTGATTCCAGTCTCCTACTATGGTTGATTTCGAAATTTAAAAATAAGAATTCTTCTGATTTTTAAAAAATATATATAAATGCTCATTTTGTTAATAAGAAATGCAATTTTAAAAACATATTGTCAGAGATTCAACATTTTTTTATTTATTTAGTGGGTACCTTAAGGTTTCCCGATTTCAGTTAAAGCTCATAATAGAGTAGGCGTTTAGTGAAGGCAATATGATTTTAAGTGTTCCCAAGTACATATTCTAAAAAATAGGAATTTGTCGAAAAATGATACTTAAAATTTAATGTTTCTAATGACAAAATTTCAAGTTTTATAAGCATAAATACAAAGACTCTTTTCCGAATGATCACATATATTCTTACTTAATCATATTATAGACTCGGCATTTCTTGTTTCTTTAAAATTCTAGAACAGCTTGTTATTCAATAGATTCTTAAAAAACTAATAGTATGTATATAATTTTGTTAATATCTCATTTCAGGCTTTAGTGTTCACATCTACAGCTTACAGCAATAGCAATCGCCCTGATGTTATTATAAAAGAAGAAATTTACAGAATTCCATTACCAGCACAGAAATTTGTTATTGCCTTAAAGTAAGTTGCATCCTATCATTTTGCAAAATTAAAAATCATATTTTGTTTCATCATCAAAATGTTTCATTATTGAAATAAAAGTGGAAAAAATTTCTAGCTGTAAAATTAAAAATATGAAATAAAAATTTTCCCTAATTTAATAGTAAATTACTACATAAATCATTATATATTCAATTGCCTGAAAGTTGAATATAGACATCGTCACTTTTAAGAATCAAGACTACTCTAGTTGTTAACAAACAGCAACAACAGTCACGTATAAATGCTATAAAGATATAGTTTTTAAATTTCAATTTACTTATGACTGAATCGAATAGTAAAAAATGGATCATGTTTTACTCTACAATGAAAAGGAGCTTTCTAGAATATTTTAACTGTCAATCGTCATCATCAATCTCCAAACCCATATGAAAAGAATGAGGGATAATCTTCTTTATCTTTTGTTCGAAAAAGTTATTTGCAGTTCCACATATCACAAAGTTCAACTATATTTATAATTCCATGTTTCATTTCAAATATCATATCTTTTTACACAAATTCATGTCATTCAAAAATTTCATATATATATATATATATATATATATATACACTGATGGAACACTAGGATCCCAGCACTAGGAAGGAGCTGTGCTAGATACACGAAATTTGATAGGCGTGTTTATACATTTGAAAGATGACGTCGATTCAAATTTCGAGCTACGTGCGTAAGTGTGGCGCTAGTAGCGACACTATGAACATGCAAATGAGGTTTGCTTTAAATAAGCGCTGTAAGGTTCGTGATCATTATTTACAGTTCAGATTTGACGTAGTGGGTTAAGGATGCCTCTGAGAAGACGAAGAAGCCATTATCAACAGCTCACTGAGTTTGAACGAGGTCGTGTTGTAGGGCTACGGGAAGGTGGGTTTTATCTCCAAGATATTGCTGAAAGACTTGGCAGGAATGTATCCACTGTGCGTGAGTATTGGCGGCAGTTGTCAAGGGAAGGTATTGCCTCAAGAAGACCAGGTTCCAGGCGGCCGCGTGGTACTACTGAGAGGGAAAACCGTCGTATTCGGCGTATGGCTGTGGCTAATTGTACTGCGTCTGCAGCTGCAGTTCGAGCTGCAGTTGGCAGCACAGTGACACAACGAACTGTTACAAATCGGTTACTTCAAGGACAGCTCCGAGCCAGACACCCTGCACAGTGCATACCACTGACTCCAAACCACTGCCTATTGCAATGTGAGTGGTGTCAAGCTAGAGCTCATTGGAGGATGGAGTGTAGATCAGTTGTTTTTTCAGATGAATGCCGGTTCTGCCTTGGTCGCAGTGATAGCCGTTTGTTGGTTAGAAGGAGGCCAAGTGACCGCCTGCTAGTGACCTGTCTGCGGTCTAGACACACAGGGCCTACTCCTGGAGTTATGGTTTGGAGAGCAATTTCGTATGACAGCAGGAGCACTCTCGTGGTTATCCCACGCACCCTTACTGCAAATTTGTACGTCAGTCTAGTGATACAACCTGTTGTGCTGCCATTCGTCCATTCATGAACAGTATTCAAGGGGGTGTTTTCCAATAGGATGACGCTAGCCCTCATACCTCTGTTGTAACCCAACATGCTCTACAGAGTGTCGGCATGTTGTCTTGGCCTGCTAGATCACCAGATCTTTCTCCAATCGAGCACGTTTGGGACATCATTGGGCGACAACTCCAGCATCCTCCATAACCAGCATTAACCGTCCCTGCATTGACCGCCCAATAAGTGCAACAGGCATGGAACTCCATCCCATAAACATCCCAAAACGAACATATCCGACACCTGTACGACACAATGCATGAACGTTTGCATGCTTGCATTCAAAATTCTGGCGGTTACACCGGTTACTAATGTACCAACATTTCACATTTGAAATGGCAATTCTCGCCAATGGCTCTACCTGTGATCTTGAAACTTTAATCAATTAAATATGTTACCTAGACAAATGTATTCCTAAAATTTCTTTACTATACAATAATTTTTTCTTGGTGTTGGGATTTTTTTTCCCATCAGTGTATTTCGGAATGCTTGTTCTTACTTTAAAAATGGTTTTCAAGTGTGACAAATTTATTTAAAAAAATCGTTTTTTTAAAACCGGGTTTGAAAAATCTTTCAGAACCTACACAATATACTATATTATTTGAAAAATTTTTGACAGCCAACTTTCATATTATAAAGTTATGTTTGAAAGAATAAGAGTTACCACACACCTAGAGTTAAAAATTATAAACAAACCAATTGCAAGGGTAAAATTCGATATCAAGTTTAAAACTTAGTGTTTTAAAGGTTACGAAAGAAAAGTTTTCACCTAATTTCATAGCAATTTTTCTTTGTTTCACATTTTATTTTAATCAATATTTTGTTCGATATTTATTTGCTATTCATCTATTATTATTTTGCCTCCGAAAATAAATCAATCTTTGCAGCACCTGCTGTTGATGAAACTTAATAAATTATACTGCTTTCTATGAAACAATATATGATTTATTCACAAAATAAAATGTTTTTCAGGAGCATCTGCCAATTTAATTTCTAAATAATGTGGGTAAATTTTAATGAATAACGACAAAATTCAAATTGATAATTTTTCTTATAAACTGATAATGTAAACAATTTCGTAACAGTTTATTTTTATAATTATATCATCTCAGTAATTCGTACCTAAAAATAAAATTCAGCACGCTCCTTTGCAATTTTTTCTCTTTAAAAAAAATTATGAAAGTTAGGATATTTACAGCATAAAATAAATAATAAAAAATATTTCAATATTTCTGATTCTTATCTAAATTGAGTTTCATTTTTTTAATATAAAACTCCTGCTTTGTTTCTAGTTAAAATCACTGAAATGTAAAAAAAAAAAAATCATAACATTTGAAAGGTATCTCGAAATACTGTTAAAATTTCAAACCGACAAAAATTCTTAAATATATCGGAAACATAACGAATTAGGAAATAAGTGCTTATGGTAGCAATATCATCTATAACCCTTTTCCTGTTAAAGCGTTGATCGTTTAGAAACTTCTGTTTCATAACTAAAACATTTTTTCCTCCTTCTTTTATACAAGCAAGCAATGTCAAATAAACGTTCAGCTTTCTCTCTTAATTCTGTGACAAATGTGACAAATTTACTTATAATAAATCAAACTTATCTGAACTTTTACTTCTTTTAGACTTTGATAAATTCCTTTATTTAGCTTGAAAAATCTTTTATCATTTGTGAAATCATTTTGCTAGAAGAAATTATAATAGAAACTCTTTACTATATTTAATATATTATGAAAACTAAAGTGTCACATATTTCACTTACTTAAAAATCCTTCTCTGAAGCCATTTTGACGGTATGCATAATATAACAGTAACACTTCATAGCAGATTTTTACTAGGGTGTTAGTCACTAAATTCCACAAAAATATAAAGCTAATTAATCAGACCTCACTAATTATTCTGAACCACACAGCAAAACACACAGCGTTCAGTTACATAATAGACGAAGCGAAGAAGCCAAATCAACTGAACCCGGTAAAGCTACTGATTTAAAACTTCTTTGCCACCACATGCAGACAAATCTCTACCTTAAAAGAGCTTCGGCAACGGCATATAGCCATGCGAGTACAATAGCAAAACTATTTTTATATTTCTATTCATATGACAACGCCTATTTAAAGCTTTTTATTTCATAATCGGGGAAAGCAAAAATCCTTAAAAAGTTACAAAAATATGTGTTTTTATGCAAATTTAACCTCCTTGTGGTACTTTAAGATGTACTCTAATATGTTTTATATTTTTCTTTTATCGTATCTACATCTAAAGGTAACTTTTCCGCTCTAATAAAAATTAAAAATCAGAAGCTGATTGTTTCGTTAACAACTAATTTGTAGAAATTAACGTCATTGCGACGTTTCAAGACCGACTCCAATATCTTTTATAATTCTAATTTTTTATCTATACCAAAAAGAAACTTTTCCTTACTATTACAAATTAAAAATCAAAAATTGTTTATTTTCTCGTTTCGCTCTATTATACAATATATATATATATATATATACTATTTTGGAGTTTTGCATTTTAACAATACTACAGCATGTAGGTTCTGCAGTCAATAATGAGTTTATTTTTCTACAATGGTATTTACGGAATGTCTTGTGATTCATTTTAAATTCTCCTGATTTAAGACCCAAAAACTTTTTCGAAAAATTGTAATCTATTAATAAACAAAATTAAAACCCTTCTCATATTTAATAGTACATTGTAATCGTTCAATTAACTAACGACAAGAAATCACGATAAAAATAATAGTGATTAAAAAATGAACAACGAAAATGAAAACAAACATAGATTTCATCAGAATCAACAAGCGATTAAAAATCAACTCCTCTTAATAAACTGCGATAGTATCGTCTTAACAGTCTTTTAAAAACTATATGATTACAACTTCAATAAAAATTTAAAACAATGCTGGACCTATCAAGTAGTCATTTGACATTCGATTTTTTTTTCATAATAAATCAAGCCTCAACTAATTTTCTAAATAGAACTAGTATTTTGTAATACCACAATAAATTTCTTGTTTTTTTATTAAAAAGATAATTCTTTGATAATCCTTACTGTTATTTTTTAAACAGGTATTTAAAGCTTAATATATTTTATACATTCAATTTACTAAACTAAATGCATTTAAAATGCCTGTTTTACTTATTAACATTACAATTAAATTCATTTACATAAATTTTTAATATTTTAAATTTATTTATTTTATAAGATAATTTTTAATGTGGTCATTTCTGAAAGCCCTCGATGGCACTTCCAGAAATCCCCAGTCAAAAATAAAGAATAATGACCGAATTTTATAAATTGTCTGCAAATATACGATATTTTCTTTTTAAAATTGAAACCATTAATTGAAAATTCATGCTCTCAATGTTTAATCCCGAAATCCGTGGATTGTTATACCCATTTTGTTTAACAATATTATATTGCTTCTTTTGACGATACAAGAATATTTTCAAAATCAAATTAAAATGCTTTTTTTTTATTTTATAGAAATAATGATAAGGAAATGCTCCAAGAAATGGTCGCACTTTGTAAGCCAGATTGGCCAAATACATATTCCTTCAGCAAATCTGTGGCAGAAAATTTAATAGCGGACACTGCATCAGATTTACCAGTCGCTATAGTACGCCCGTCTATAGTCATGAGTACTTGGAAAAATCCAATGCCTGTTAGTAGAAGAAATATTTATTTTTCTTTTTTTTTTTTACTAATTTTATTATGGCACGTTTTTAGATTCCTCTAGAAAATTCATATCTGCCATATTCAGTAGTTCATTTGAAATAATAATTTTACATTCATGGTTTGGTGATAACATCTATTTCAAAATACCATTATTTCTTAGTGAAAAAACAATTTTTCAGGGAGCCTTTCAGAAAACAATTTTGCAGCTAACATTATTCTTGATAGGTAACATGAAATCTCATTTGGTAATAATAATATAGCATTCATGGTTTGTTAAAACATCTAATTTAGAATACAGTTAGTTCCTGGTGAAAAAGGTATCTGCCAAGTAGACATAAAAAATGAAAATAGAGTTGCAGGTAATCGTAGTTCTTGATAGGTCACATGAAATTTCAGATGGTAATAAATCCTGGTACACTTATGGTTTGGTAATAATATCTACTCTACAACACAATTAGCTCTTGGTGAAAACAGAATTTACCAGGCAGCAGTAAAGGGTGAAAATGGTGTTGCAGGTGATTATAAATCTTGATAGGTAATATGAAATAACTGTTGGTGCAATGAAATCATTTATTTCTAGTACGCCTAGAAAATTTTTGCTGTTATAATAACCTACAAATTGCTGCTGCTTTTAACTTATTTGTTTATACCGATTTCACGATTGTACCCAGTGTAATAGTACTATTTTTTCCGAGTATTACAGACGGATATTCAAGTAAATGATCTATGAAATAATTTTTATGGATAAATTATATTTAAAAGTACATTTTTGATAACATTTAATATTAGTCAATTGTTGGGAATTAAAAATATCATGATACAAATTCTAGAGTAGTACGTAATCATTGCCAATATATTTTGTATGCAAGCATATTGGTACAATTTGAAATAGATTTTGAAACCAAATATTGTCGCATAACTTAAAAAAATGTATGAAAATATTTATTTTTAAAGTTTTTTTGGGGAAATGCCATAATTACTAATATACGGTAGCAATAATATCTCTCTGATGTAGGTAATTTTCCATGTCTTTTAGACATTATTAAGTAAGCTATACGAGAACTCTTGCCAGAATAATTTGTAAATAAAATTTTTTTTATTGATTTGTTCTAAATATTGTCATTTAGTATATGTGTACAAGAAAAGGAATATGAAATTATTTTCTAATATTCATTTTTACAACATATTTTTTTGAAATGCTGCTTTTCTACTTTGATGTAATTGTGTAAGAACGTGTTGAAATAAGCAGTTCTGAAATTTACTTAACTGATTGCGTAAAGTAAGATAAATATAATCTTCTAGAATAAAGACGTATCATCCTCAGTTCAAAGCTGTAGTTAAAGAATGCAATACGCCAACTACTTTCCTAGAAGTGTAATTATAAATCCTCTCAGAACTTGAAATCTTACCTTAAACATGATATATGAAAATATTCATACATCTAAAATTCTATTTATTTTGATCTAAGAACATCATTTGGTCCCATTTATTTACTATTAAATGTAAATGATCCTTTTATTATTTTGCATTCAATTTAAAATAAGGGGAGTTGTTTTTTTATTTCAAAATTTATTAGATACTTTATTACTCGCATCAAAAACTACAAAGCACTCAGATGATTTTAATAAGGTCAATTAGAAGCAGTATTGCTGATATTTTCGTTATTAGTGATTGGTCATGTGTTTTAGTAATTCTTAAAAGTTTGCTGAGGTTGGACATCTTTTTACTTTACTTATCCTTTTTTTGTCTTTGACTCCATGATGGCATTTCTGGAAAATTATGTGAAAATAATAAAAAAGTTCTCTCATATAATGTGTATTCATTATCTAAGACTCGTCATGATATTTAAAATAAGCTGTATGGATTTAACAAGCATCGGGATTATACAAAAAGAATCTAAGATGGATTAACATGGAATGATCCTGAAGCTACGGTTGATACTCCTGATGAACCTACGGTAAGGATTCTTGAATCTTGATCCTGTTTGTGAGCCACATTCCATTGTCAAATTACTATATTCCAAACATTTCAAAAAATTCATCTTTGTAAATTCTTTTTGATACCCTGGTGTTACTAATAACCTATTGTTTGCTGAGATATACAGTTTGAAAGATTTTTCCTTTAGGTTTAATAGAAAGAAGGGCTGATTTCCTTTTAAAATCTCTCATGAAGGTTATATGTCTCTTTATAGATGAAAAATAACAGTCTTTTATATTATGCTCTAACTAAGACATTTTATTAAAAAGAATCTCGTTTAATTTCATAGATACTCTTAAGGACTCTTGCTACACTCTTCAATTGTGAGGCTCTTACAATCAGCTATATATGTACAGTCAACACGTTAGTTGTTAATAATAGTTAATGATTATTGCATAATAGTTAGTGATTATATTTACCAAGAAATATATTTCTGCATAAATTCTATAAATTTCCTGTCAACCAGTTTATTGTTTAGTGATAAAAAAGTTTTAGATGAAAAATTGATCGATGAAAAGATATTCTGTAATTTTACTCAACTTTGTTCAATTCAGAATATTTTGCAAAACTAACTTTTTGAAAAATGTTCAAAATTTAACAAGGTAAACTAACTAACTTTTGATTAACTTACAAAATAATTTTTTTATTCTTCTTAAAGTGTGACAGTAGTTGTTAATTAGTTATTAATTATATCTTTTCTGCAGTGACATAAATTAAATAATACTTTTTTTTTATTCAGGGGTATTTAGAAGGACATTCTGGAATGGCAGCTCTTTCTTTTTGGGTAAGTCATGTATTTTTATTTATGAAATGTGATGATTATGAAATGTGTAATGTTTCTTCTATATTATAAGAAACATTATTTCTTTGAAAACCGATACTTTCTTTAGGGTGGCAAAGGCGTCATTAAAGTTGTGCATGCAGACAAAAACTGCAAATTGAATTTGGTACCAGTAGATATCATTGCGAATGCTCATATCTTAGCAGCTTGCTGTGTTGGTACAAAAAGGTAACACATTAAATTTCAATAAGGTAATGTTCAATATATTTTAGTGTTAAAGTTCTGATTTCTTGAACCTAATTAATTCAAATATGTTGCGATAATGAAATCACTTCATGCGATACTATATTGGCAGGATTTCCGTAAATGCATCTGCAATCATGCATCTGTATTAATTTGTGATATTTCGATGCACTTTGCTTTTTCAAAATGTACATGTAATTCCAAAATTAAATTGTTGCAGCAAATTTTGTTTGTGTCGTCAACAGTGATTACTTTTACTAAAAGACTTTATAAAAGTTTTGTTTTTTTATTATTAATTTTCCTTTATAGTATAAGAAAGACTTCCGATATTGATAATTCACTTATAAATAGCATATCTTCAGGAATTTCTGTATTATCACATTCAGCATCTAGAATTTATATAAAGATGATATGAAATAATATTTATGCCCTTTTGAAAAAAATTATTATACTGTACCTCAACTTTAAAGTCATATCAGGGGCAAAGAAATAAATGATTTTTTTAATAAAACAGGTAATAATGTATTAAAAATGGAACACATATTGAGACAACAAATCGCTATTATCACATATCAGTCATTGAAAAATCAAATCAAAGAAAAATAGAAAATAAATAATACTGTGAACTTTATTCTGCTTTCATAAATTGTTAAAACATCTAAAATGAGTATAAATTTCTATATTTTTTTCTTTTTATATTGCTTCGACTTGTTGAAAGAAATTGAATATTCATTATGTATGATGATCTACAGTATGTTTAATAATATTTATTTAATAACAAATATTCTATTCCTATACATTTTAATAGCCAATGTGCTAAATTTACTGATTTTAGTTAAAATTATTCCAATACTTTTGAATAACTTAGAGCTAATTAACATACCAAAGAATTAATATAAATGTACTCTATTTGGTATAATTGTTAAAAGATGTGTATCAGTTTCTATTATTAGCATGCCAAAGAATCAACATAAATATGCTCTATTTAGTATATAATTGTTAAAAAATGTGCACCAAATTCTATGAGAAGTGCACATTTCTTATGCATGTTTAAATTAACTCAAAGTTTCAAGTTTTCAAAATAAATTGTTTGTCAATAGTTACTTTTTTATTCAGTTAATCAGAGTCCATTCAAATTTACCATATTATTAGTCTCACGAGTTTCAACACGTGAAAATTATTATTGTGTGTATGCTACATATTTCAACTTTTTTTTAATATTGATTCTATTTTACTTTTCCCTCAGATTTACATCTCCACCAATATTTAACTGCACAGCCAGTGAAAATCTTCATATTAAGATCTCGGAATATACTGACATTTTAAATAGTATATTTCTCGAATTTCCCCTTCCACAAGCATTTGCGGAGTGTGCTAGATGCAGCATATATTCCAACAAATATCTTTTCAATATAGCTAGGCTGTACCATCACCAACTCCCTGCAATTGTTTTAGATGCGATGCTTAAAATTTCAGGGAAAAAACCTAAGTAAGTTATATCAAAATAAATCCCTTATTCTTTAACTTTCAAACTTGTATTAATTGTCTGTTCAAAAAAAAGAAATATTTAATTTGAATTCATAATAATATTCACAAATTCACTTTAGATGTTTATCCGAAGTAAATAATATAAATCATTTCCTTTTTTTTCAAACAACTATAAAACTAAATAGCAGCCTTTTAATTAAACTTAATTTACAACATGATACTATTGCTCGGTTTTAGAAGATAAATTCTTTTTTTTTTTATTAATCGAAATATTGTTTTTTTTTCCTACTTTCTGTTTCATATATGAAATTTAATTTGTTTTTTAAGAAGTTTTATTAATTTTAAAATATTTTTTCTGATTTTTTCATTATGTTTCTATTTTTTTATTGGAATTATTTGTTTCCGTCTAAATTATTAATTCTATCCGGTACTAAAGATCATATAAGCCAAATTTCGATTGAATCTGTCAAAGAAAGTGTAATTGTAGAAAGTTCAAACAAGTAAATGCATATTTAATTATCGTATATTTATTATTAAGTTTCGATAATATTTGATTTCATCTAATCATTCTAAATATTTTTTTGAATAAATCAATTCAACACTCACTAATTAGTTAATTCTGGGGCATTTTCTTTTCGAAACATCCACTAATAAAACAAAAGTTGAAGGAAATATGTTGATTAACAATATTCATACATAATTTATTTAACCAATTAGTAATCTTAGGTTAAATAAGTAATGTATGCATATTTAGTATTTTTTATTTGAAAATTATGTTTCAGAAGCGATATTTTAAAAAAAAGAAATTGAATAAAAACAGAGCATTGTCCAATTTTAATTTCTTTTTTTTATACTTTTTAATTTTTTTAACTAATAACAATTCTTAAAGGAGGAGTTTTTATAATACTTTAGATGAGGCTTTTAATAATTCGCATGCATGCACAGATAATAACTTTTTTCATAAGAAAACTTTACTTCCGTTAATAAAGAAACATTCATTCTAGATACGCATCTACTCTTTGAACTTGTATAGAAAAACTATCTATTCAAGGTTCGCTCATAATAGACACAAATTTTCATTAAATAACAATGTGGCATCTGGAGGAGAGCGATAGAAACAGATAACGGAAAAATTGTGGGTTCTGACCCATAAAAGCAACTTTTTTTATTAACCCATTTATGCCTAAGGTTAAAAAATTGGAATTTTTGAATGACATTTCTATATGTTAGGTAAAAAATATAATAAAAATAAGTTTTATGTGAGGGGTGTTCCAAAAATGGAACAGTAGGCATAAATGGGTTAATGTGGTTGATAATATAAGATTTAAACAGCTGGAATGTATTTCTCAGTCCTGCCACCAGGAGGGCTAAAAATAATTTATTCAACTTGCACTATTGTTCTAAGATTAATTTAACTAACTTCATTTAAATTCTAAAATATATTTTTATTTAATGTTAGTAGTTAATAAATATAATTATTTGTGTAAAACCTAAAATAAATAAATTAACTGATGTTTTAATTATCAATTAGAATAAACTAGAACAGTTAGAAAACTAAAACTAGAACTAGTTAAACTAGAGCTAAGTCAGTAAGAACAAATTATCGCAGTTGAAAATGTTTCGTGTCACAGACATTTTTTCTGCATTATATAAGTCAAAATGTAAATGATAGTCTAACTTTTTTGAATGATTAAGAAAATGTAGATAAACTAATGGCACCTAAAGATTAAAAATACAAACGTTCACAAGATATGAAAAATTAAAAAAGTAATTTATAATAAGCATACATAATGATAACACAGATTAAAAGGTAATCCATTAATGCAATTAATTAATGCATTTAAATCAGAATAGCAATTTTGCAGCAAAAGATTTCAATAGGAAATATCATGCATTTTGTACACACTTTTTGTTTTGCATTTGCTGATAAGTTTTTCCACGATAAAGGAATTAAATTCCCGAAAAAATACTCAATGCCATCAAAAATACATTATTGCAATACATTATTACTTTATATGCAATCCTCATTATGGTGACTTGGAATATAATTAGACAGTGATATCTTTCAATATAATAATCTCAAGCATATGAAATTGTTCTGATATTCAGTGAACACTTCCAGTTTTCAAAAACTGATACTATAATCTGGAAATGACACTTTGAGAAATTCTTAACGCTTGCGCTACTACAGACAATGGTTGGCCTCGTTCTAAGCCCTCCAAGTTACCATTTCATATGGCATTTTGCTGGGGCATAGCATTCACTGTTAAAAAAAAATCAACACACTGAAATTGTTTTCTACATTACCGAAAAAAATTGTATATTTCTAACTTTGTAAACATTGTACTTCATTTGACCTTCTTTTTCAGATTTTTGAAAAAAAGGTTAAGTTTTGATACTGAAATCATATTTCCTGTTTTGAGCAGAATTATTACAGTTCGTCTCTGAAAAAAAAAAATTCCATCGTGTTGCCCTATATCCCTTTGCCAAACTAAGCACTTGACTAGCGATTAGATGTAATTATAAAGATTTAAAAAAATACATTTTAACAATATTGGATTTTATTTCTGTCGCAGTTGTTCATTTTAATGTACCATCTCTGATTCAAAGATTTTAAATTATTTCGTATCATTACAGAACTGTTATGTGTATTTTCAGATTTCATCAATGTTATCAGATTTAATGTTATCATAATTTAAGAATTTTGAAAGTTAAAAATTGACCATTAAAAATCGATAATCCATTCGAAAACATCACAAGGATGATTCTGTACATCACTAGTTCTCTTCTGAGATACTTTATCTTTCCAAATGCATTTCATTAAGGCAATTAAACAGCTTCCAGATTGTTTTTACTCGTGGCTGAATTTTTACAAAGTTATAAATGTGACAAATAAAACTATTGTTAAATTTGTAGTTTTCAGTGATATAATAAGTAGAATAGTATAAATAGATTTTAAATTACATTTTTTTTTCTTATAATCAACAATATTTTATGAAGCATTTGTCAAATTGTGTACTAATAATAATGCAAGATGCCATATATTATCATATGTTTTATTTCTGAAAGTGATGAAGATTGACTACATGATATTAATCATTAACCATAGAATATCATTTGTTTTAGGTTATGTTCTTTGTACTCTTTTTTCGATTTAGTGACAGAATCAATGCATTATTTCACATCTCGCACATTTAACTTTGAGACAAACAATATTCAAGCTCTTCACAAATTGATTCATCCTGAAGACAGAAAAGTGAGTGGATTAGAAATTTTAATCTAAAAATAAATCTTTTTTTATTGATGGATTCGTTCGTATTCCATTATTGAAATTCATGGCTTGATATCATTCAAATATCTACATATCATTTAATAGTGCACGATGTCTTCATATGCTGATAAGCTACCATTTATTCCAGTGCATGATATTCTAATTTTAAAGTTTTATTTAAGGATTTGGCTTTGGATTTTAAAGATGCAACTTTTGAAGAAATGGCATCTAGACTTCCCGAAGCAACTCTGTACTTCGATTGGAAAATTGATAAAAAATCTCCATTGGAACGACAAAGAATCAAACATAGGTAAGCATTTAAATCTTTTCTATCATTCTGGATTTATTATTTACACATTAGAAATGGTATGAAGAGGGCCCTAGGTTATGACTATCGTGTGTGTGTGTGTGTGTGTGTGTGTGTGTGTGTGTGTGTGTGTGTGTGTGTGTGTGTGTGTGTGTGTGTGTGTGTGTGTGTGTGTGTTTCATCCAAATAGCCATTACATATCTCTCAGGTTGATTAAATTTAGATCTAGAAGGGGTTTAGGTGTTTTAAATACTGAAGGCTTAAATAAAACAATACCGATTATTAAACACTAAAAATCGATCAAATTAACAGTGAGCAAATATATTCATTAAATATTTAAAATGTTAAAACAACATTCCCGTGAATTATATATGATAAAATCGTACCCTCTGTTGAGAAGAATGTTCATAGTTTTCAAAAACAATTTACTTTGTATATAATCCTCATTAAAATTAAGCGTTTTTATCTATAAAATCTTTGGTATGATCTATGCTGCTTTCAAAAGGATTTGGGTATCAGAAGAAGCCCTTTGGACTTCAATTTTTTTAACAAGTAAGTTGGGCAAATTTATCCTACCACTATCCCTGTACTTTCATAAGAATTAGTTAAAGATTCTAATAAATTACTCTCAGGATCGATGCATCGAATAAGTTTTCTGAAATAGGTTGCACTGAAGTAATTCTTAAAATCAACAACAATTCAGCGATACTCTTAATCTTGAGTATGTGTCATTGCTTTTTCTCAAAAACATTACAGATAGATATTGCTGAAGAAATATATTTTTTTCAGATTAAGGGATTAATCGTTGAAAAATTAAAAATTATTAATGATTGTATCTAAATTTCTCCGTTGCGGAAACCAAAAATTTTCTATAATTCGATCCGGCAGGGTTTTTGTCTCTCTCTGTTCATTTAAGTTATGTCTGAAACTTATAGATATTATTCAAAGTATAATAAATTATGCACGCTAAAAACTCTTCCTGATAAATCACTGAGTATCGAATATTAAATAATAACCAGTTTTTCTTCCATTTTTCTGGGACATTATGGAAAATGAGACAATCGTAATTTAGATTTAACTTTAATAAAAGCATTAAAGTGGCTCTAAGCTTTCATTTATTTCCCGAAAGTCAAAAATTTCGATTCTACCTCTTTATTCTATCCTAATTAATAACCAGCAAGAAGGGTCAATTCAAACTTTCTCGTTTACTTTTCAATAAAAATCTTACCTTCAGTATAAAATTACAATCCAAGGGCATAGCCCCAAATGCCTGCGATGACTTAGCTAAAATTAATTATGAAATATTGATATTTGATATGAATTAAACATTTTTACTGAATATATAGTGTCCTAGGAGGTTTTGGGGCGATTAATTCCTGACAAGCAGATAAAAATACTTGAAAATCTGAATGTATAAGGTTGAATTATGAATCAACTTGTAAATAATTGAAAAGTAGTTAAGTAAAAATAAACATTTAATTAGGATAATTATATGAGCGATTCACGTCTTACTTCGGTTTGACATCTTACTCCATTACATATTGATGCCAATATTCGTTTACAAAATATATTAAGATGAATACAATTACGATTATTTAATGGATTCACTTTATGTGAACCTTACATTCGGCCCCACTCAATATAAAATTCAGACAGTCAAAAATAAATTTTAAAATTGAAGCGTAAAAGAAACAAAAATTTTAATGACAGCTCAGTAGTTCTCATTCTCTTCGTCTGTGCTGTTCTCTTCGTTGGTCGGTGTATTTCGTTTAAAGTAAGGACGAAAATGTTGTACGTGAACAACCTTGACAAATTTGTTCTGTTGTGTCGTAGACTTGATCTCGTAGCACACGGCCCCGACTGGACGCACAATCACAAATGGTCCTTTGAAAATTGAAGAAAGTTTGTGATTTCCTTTCTTCGGCCAGTCGTACAATACGAGATTTCCTGCCTTGAAGGAATGGGATCTGCGGTGGAGATCAAATCTCTTCTTGTTTTCCAAATGTGTTTCATACACATTATTTGCCGCTTCGGCCCTGGCCAAACTTAAAAGGTCTAGTTGGTCTTCACGTGGAGTGTCATCTATGGAGCTACCAAGGTGAAGTTCACGGGGAAGGCGTGGCTCATAACCATGAAGTAAATAGAATGGTGATTTCTTGGTGGAATTTTGTTTTGTAGTATTGATTGCCAATGAGGCGTTTGGAAGTAATTCGTCCCATTTATTCGGGTTTTTGTCAATCATTTTTTTCAAAGTGGACACAATTGTGCCATTGGCTCTTTCAACAATGCTATTAGCTTGTGGCGAATAAGGTGGAGTCATTGATTGTGTGATTCCATACTTTTGAAGAAACCGCTGAGTGTGACGTGCAGTAAATGCTGTTCCTCTATCAGATAAATACATACTTGGCGGTCCATATCTGAGTATTATATTATGATACAGAGCATCAGTCACTGTATGAGCGGCGAGAGATGCAGAAGGTGTTGCGATTACATAGCGTGTGGCGTGGACAAGCATATTTGTGTTTCCGCTTCTTGTTTTTGGCAAACAGATTACGTGGTCAGCGGACACAATTTCCCAAGGTGTGGACGGAATTGGTAATTGCTGCAAAAGACCATATACATTAGCAGTGCGTCGGTTAACAATTTGGCATTTATGACAGCTTCGAACATATGCTTTGCAGTCCTTGCGCATGTTTGGCCATCAATAACGCAACTGTAAATTGTGAAGAGTTTTTTTTTGCGTCCATATGTCCAACATCATCGTGACAGGCAATCAAAGTTTGTTCTTTCATCGCCTTAGGGATCACTACTACAGGTCTCGATTTTTCGTCTTTCACTCGCACAAGAATGTTGTTATCGATATTGTAATTGCATATGATTGACATTGTCTTTTTGCTTGGATTTTTCTCTTTGAGTAAGCGAAAAATATACTGACAAAAGTCATCTCTTTTCTGTTTCGCACAAATTTCAGATTCATAACTTGCAGTAGCTGCTAAACAAACAGGTGGTGTTGGGTAACGTGAAAGGTGATCAGCAATGACATTTTGCTTTCCTGGCCGGTGCTCAGTTGTAAAATCAAATTGAGCCAAATCTACTAAATATCACGCAAATTTTCGATTAACTGCAGATTTTGCAACTACATAAGCAGTTGTATAATTGTCTGTGATAAGTTGAAACTTGTGGCCAAGGAGATAGAGTCGAAATTTTTCTGTCAATGCCCAATGTACAGCAGTACATTCCAGTTCGTTACTCTGGTAGCGTGTTTCAGCATCTTTTAACGTACGTGACACATATTCTATGACATGAGGCTTTCCGTTCTGTTCTTGGGATAAAACTGCACCGAGTCCTGAATAAGAGGCATCAGTTTCTACAAAAGTTGGTAGGCCTTGTTTGAAATACGAAAGAATGGGAGCAATAGTAATTGCAGATTTCAAAGTTTCAAATGTTCGCTGTTGATCATCAGTTAAAGCTATGGGAGCGTTGCTGGTCTTCTTTTCTAAACCTTTTAAAACGCGTGTAAGTGGTTTGGCTAAAATAGCATAGTTACGAATATACTTTCGAAAATGATTGGCAAGCCCAAGGAAACTACGGACTTCATGAATTGATTTGAAAGTCGAATAACGTACAATTGCTGCTATGTGTTCCGGATCAGGACGAACACCATCTTGAGAGACAATTCGGCCATAAAGAGAGATTTCTGGTACTGAAAATTGCATTTTTTCTTGTGTCAGCTTGAAACCAGCTTTTTGAGTTGTTTCAAGGATTTTACAAATCACTTTGAGATGGTAATTGAAGTCATCAGGAGAAGTCGATATATCATCAATATATGTGTTTACATTGCAAGGTGCAAAATGATCGTAGGCTAATTTAATCGCTCGTGTCATTGTAGATGGGCCATTTGTGACACCAAAAGGCATTCGAAGAAATTCATAATTTCCGTCAGGAGTGACAAATCCAGTTTTGTAGGTGTCAGTCTCTTTTATGCGAATGCAGTTAAATGCAGATTTTAGATCCATTTTAGAATTGTAGCGCTTGCCTGCAGTGCGTTGAATAACGTCTTCCATTTGGTCAATTGGGTGCGGATTAATTTTCGTGATAGGATTGATAGTGCGAGAAAAATCTACCACAACTCGCCTTGGAGTACTTTCATGGAAGGGCTGCTCCACAATAAAGGCATGGGCTGCTTACGGTGAGTTGGAATGGCGAAAAATTCCTTGTTTTAACCATTTTTGAATCTGCGTTTTTAGAAACTGGCGATCAGGCTCTGAAAGTCTATACGGTCTACATTTAATAGGCTTTTCATGCTGCAATACGATTTTGAATTCCACATATGGACATAGTCCAATGTTGTCATCATTAGAACAGAAAACGTCCGTAAATTTTCCAATTACTGCATCAAGTTGAGTTTGTTGAGTTGTAGAGAGTCCTGCGGATTTAGGGATGAGTTTCGTTTCGGATGAAACTATATTAGGTGCAGCTTCCGGCAAAGTAACATCATCTAGTGAGGGTTGCTGATGAGTGACGCAGTTGATACTAGGTTTTGAAGTATGAATACATTCGTACAAATGAAATGAAGTTGGAGTAGAAATACATAATGAACCATTAGGGTCATAAGTGCATCTAGCTTGAATATGTTGCTGCCAGTCGAATCCTAAAATAAGTTTAAATGGAAGCTGAGAGCAGATTCCAATTTTAGGCATCGTATGTTCCACATTTCCAACAATTATATTTAAAGAAATCCAACCAATTGGCTTTATTTCATGGTCAACAACTTGGAACTGTCCATCAGTCCACGGGTGAATAACAATATCGTTTGGAACACAAGATTCTTGAATGACAGTAATGTCTGCACAAGGATCACAGAGGGCTTGAATCTCCGTATCATTATTAATTATAACGGGTATTAATGCACGCCTATTCGTTTCAGTTCTAATACAATTTATGGAATGATTATTTGCAGCTGTGGATCTTCCAGATGTCGAGTTGCGATTATTGTTGTTGCGGCGGGAATTTGAAGAGTTCAAACTGGTGGTTTCGACTAACGTGTTATTAGAACTAGTTGAACTGCTAGCAGACGGGAATTGGGAACTAGTTTGACTGTGGAAATTCTGATTTTGTCGTGACGTATTTCTTGGTTGAGCTATGGTTGAACCACGGGGAGGTGGTAAACTACACATAAAAGAAGCATGGCATTTAATTCCACATCTTCAACAAGTAATATCTCGAACGTCGTCAGTTATTGGATTGTATTTACGATGCTGTTTATCATATGTATTAGAAGATCTAATTAGAGTTTTCGGAGAATGTTTCTTATACTCTTGTTTTGCACTACGAATAGCATCAAGTGCAGTTGCCCTATCAATTAATTCTTCAACTGTAATAGAATTTTGAGTAGCTAATGCAATTTGCCATTTTTCTTCTGTTGTATCACCTATGATCATAGAAATACGGTCAGGTTGGGGAATAGTAAAGGGAGCTTTTTCCAAAAGAGCATCTTTTGAATAAATATAATCGACTAAACTTTCATTATGTCTCAATTTTCGTTCACTTTGGTGAGCCAAAAATTCTTGCATCGTTATACGTCTTTTGAATCTTGAAGCGAGAGCATTTTTCCAAGTATTCCAATCATTGAAATTTTTTCTTGTTGTTAATTGCCAATTTTTAGCAGATCCCGAGAGACGTGAAATATCATTTGTAAATTTTAATTCGTCGGACCAGTTAGCTAAAGTTGAAATTCTTTCAACCTCCTTTAACCATTCGAGGGCATTTTCAATTATGTCTCCCTTAAATATTTGGATTGAATTTGCAGTGTCATTTGTAGATGTGATTTGGATCACATTCGGAGTTATCTGCCTTTCTAAAAATTGTTTTTGCGTTTCCATCAATGTGGAAAAAATAGCTGCGATATTCGGATCTATTTGAGAAGGAAGTGTAGGAATTGCTGCTTGTGGAGAAGAATTACTTAAAAGTTCTACTTGTTTTCGCAAATATTCAATTTCTGTCCATAATTGTGCATTATCAGAAAATGTCTCCTCTTCATTAAAAAATTTCATGCGACGAGCATTTAATTCATCCAAAGTTCCATTTTTCTTTTATTATTATCCTTAACAATACGCGAGATTAAATCATTTTTATTTCCGGTTAGCAAAAGATTTCTGAAACGCAATTCTTTTTCCAGTTGAGTCATCGTTAAACTTTGTAGCGTATGCGCTTCTAAAGAATTAAAAATAATATCATCACTTGTTGACATTTTTTTTTTCGCTCGGGGATTCTAGACGAAATAAAGAATTTGGCGAAAATGGATTGCCGCCGTATTGTGTAAGAAGCAAACACGAAGTAATTTAATTCTTCGGAATAATTAATAATCGTAAAAAGGTTATCAGAATATTCGTACTTGTTTTACTTTTGATAAAGAGTCTATTGATATTTTAAAGAAATTCACTTACGATGCGAGAAGTTGTCGTTGTTTGGAGATCATTCAGGCAAAAGAAATCTTGGCAAGATTCTAATCCTTGGCGAGGAAGTCTGATGATTCCAGTTAGGCTTAGCAAATGCGTAAAATTTTCAAACGTATTTAAAGGTTTAAGTTTGAAAAGGTTCTTTAGATTCCGACTACGACATATAAGGTTGAATTATGAATCAACTTGTAAATAATTAAAAAGTAGTTAAGTAAAAATAAACATTTAATTAGAATAAAGATTATATGAGCGATTCACGTTTTACTTCGGTTTTACATCTTACTCCATTACATATTGATGCCAATATTCGTTTACAAAATATAGTAAGATGAATACAATTACGCTTATTTAATGGATTCACTTTATGTGAACCTTACTTATAGTGTCCTAGGAGATTTTGGGGCGATTAATTCCTGACAAGCAGATAAAAGTACTTGAAAATCTGAATGTGTTTCAAACTATTATCAAAAAAATTTTAACTAAAACTTGTCTCCTTATAATCAAAGTGGAAAAAAACCTATTAACCAAATCCCGTATTACTTTTTGAATTATCGTTTACTTACTTGCGAAAGTACATACAATTCGATATTCAATTCTTTCATGGTTTTGGTTTAAAATTTAATAGGTATCTACATATTAGACAGTAAATTTTTGGATTAAATTATATCAATCTAAATTTCTCCATTGTCCATTCGATTTAACCATTATAGCAAAATCGATATACTTTCTCTGAATTTAGTATGACATTTAATTTCATTTGTTCAAAAACGCAAGAATAAGAACTTCACATTCCATTCAAAGTTAATAATATCATTGAATGTGATAGGTAACATTAAACATTTTTGCACAGCAATAAATTATTAACACAACAGAGAAACGTTTAATTATAACTTCGAAGGACAATGATGGTGTTCTTACACAATATTTGAGCTGCTTATCTAAATAGAAGCAATTCAACAGATAAATTATTGATAATTTTTCCCCAAAAGTTACACATTTTTTACGAAGTTAGATAAATTGTTATATAATTGTTCGGATAAATTGCTTTTAGAATCATAATTTTTTGATATTACATATTATTTCATGTATAGATTAATAGTTTTTTTTTCCTTTTTTACAGACGCCATATAATGATTACTTGTATTCAATGGAGTTTTGTGATAACCTTCTGCCTATTTATGAGCTGGATATTTTACTGTGTATTTTATTAGTTTAATGAGTTTGATTTGAAATGTTGTTATTATTTTGTATACATATTACTAGTATAATGAATGATTAATAATCGATGAAATACTGAAAATTCTAACATAAAAACTCTATTAATTATATCTGTGGTCAGATCATTTTATAGCAAAACGATACAAATAATATATTTGAAAGTAATTAAATAATTAATTTAATATCAAAAATTTATAAAATAAGAAAATTTTCTCATTAAAAATTAATGGAGGGTTATACAAACTGTAATTTGTTAAGCCATTTAATTTGCACATAAAGTAATAAATGAAAAAATATGTGACTCTGTCCTTTATATTTCAAATTTCCATTAACAACTGAACACTGACATACGTTTGTACGCCTTATATATACTTGTATGGTATTCTTGCAGGCACACAAAGAGTTATACCTAGAACTTCAAGAGGCAAAAAACTGTAACAAAAATCTACATACCAACAATAATCCTACATACAAACAATCCACTAAACAATTGTTTTGAAAATGAAATGATGAAACAAATATTTATATAAATCTCTATAAATTTAAGAAGCACATCATTAAAAAAAACTTTACTCCTCAAATGATATTCGTGTTATAATCAAAATTAAAAAAATAATGTGTGCATCATACTCTAGTAAAACTGGCTGAATTTCTATAAGTGCATAAAAAAGAACAAAAACTTTTATCTTCAATTCAAAATATTGAAATCATAATTATATTATACTTGAAAGGATTCCTGGCTCAAATATTATCTTTTTTATCTGCCAGGAATATAAATTTACGAGTTGCTTTCCCAGGAACTCTTACTTCTAAATAAGACATACATTTGAATAAAGCTTACTTTTTTTGTTTATAGTTCATTAATCATTTCATGAAAATATCCAATCAAATAGATTTTTTATAAGAAAATTATTTATTGCAACTATTTTATTGACGAAACTACCATAATATTTCAATATTTTATCTCCGTGTATTATTCTAAAATCCTAGAAATTAAAAACCACGCTCTTTCGGAAATTTGCCAGCATAAGGCTTAAAAGGTTTAAATATATACAAATATTTCGAACACAAAATAAGATTAAAAAGAGAAAGAACTAAAACAAAGTTTAAAAAAGCTAATGAAATGGAATAAATTAAACCTTTAATATTAAATATAATTCTTCCAAACAGAAAATTCAAAAACTGAAATAAATGCCTGAAAATTTAATAAAGCAAATATAGAAACGTTAAAATGCATCAATACTGCAATTCAGTGAGTACATACTACATGCGCGGATATTAAATGTAAAGATGAATCAATTATAAAAATTTTGGAGTCAGTAATCTGATAAATTCAATAAAGTGTTGCTAAATGATGCTGCTTTGTGACCCAAAGTAAAAATTTAGTTAAAAATTAAAGTTTTTTTAAACACATAAATTTAAAAAAGCAGAATACATTTGTGCTGTAATATTGCTTGACATGAAATGCTGCATACATCATATATGAATTCAAGCTCTATATTAAAAATGATGTGAAAGCAAATATTAGTTTATCAAACAAAATAGTTATTACTATTTCGTCAGTTGCTGCTAGTCATGAATATTAAATGCCTAGCAATGCCATGAATGGTTTTCTTTCACCCCCTTCTATTTTCGACACAAATAGCAAAAATACTGCTTCATTGTACTCTGTCTTCAGAAAAGCACATATGTCATACAATACAGCATGATTTTTATCAATATTCGAAACATGATCTAATGCTTTTGAATAGTGAATAGCATAATATGGTACAATGTTGCCTACAATATTACACAAAATATTGAACAGTATTTTTCTAATGATAACACTAAGGGAAACAGACAACAGAGTTTTCTCATCCATAATTATGGAATCTATTTCAAATTCTTTATTCAACACTCTGTTTTAGAGAAAAATATCATTAAACTTGTTGTTATTAAACTTGTTCAAATTAGGTTGTCACATTTAAATTTTATTAAAACAAAAATTTATTAAACTGTATACACTTACATACAACAATTCAGAATATGTTTCATTTTTTCTGCATTTTTAATACAATCTTATTTTTATTTCTCTTTGATTGCTAAACTGTATACTTACAATATTTTTATTTTTATTATTAAAGGAACTTTAATTTTTTAACTATGCCGTAGAATCACTGTGACACTTTTAATGAATCGTTATATGTGCAATTTTTTTTCTTAAAGGCTGTAATCAGTGACTTTATTAATATATTTTTAATTCGTTAATCAATTTTAGGCAACAGTGGCTTTTTTACAGATTTCAAGCTAGGTCGGGTACTGTGACTATATATTTTAATGATGTATGGAAAATTCTAGATTAAATAAAATAATATAAAAGCCTTTTTTCCTCTGAAGGGATGACCTTGAAATTAGAGGTAATGATCGATTCCTAATTTATAAAAAATTACTAACATGAAGCAGTAATTTTTATCAATGTATTAAATAATAATAAAAATGCTATGACAAATAATGTTGCTTTTAAAGTGCATATTTGTAATAAACTGATTTTGAATTGTTTAGAAGGCAACCGAATTATGTGGATGCATAAAGTGGAGCCTTTTATTAAAAAAAGAATTCCATTTTAACAAATGAAAATGAATAAAATAAATTTCACATATTTTTTTTTTTTTTTTTTTTTACCAAAAAGGTGAAAACAGCAAGTTTTATAATAAATATTGTAGTTAGAGTAATGCGAACAATCTGTAGGAAGGCAAGGTCTTTGATGAAAAAATTATTTCCAGAGATGATATTTATTTATTTTCTGTTTTTCATCCTGCACTTTTATCAAATCAGGCAACTATGACTCGATTATATAATTGAGCAACATGTATTTAACATGTATTTTTAATTATTTTATACATAATTTTTAATAGATAAATATTTACTTAATATTGGTGGTAACTTAATTTTGCTTCCTAATTCTGCAGAATTTATTCATTATTAAATAGTAAGAAGAAAAGAACGAAATGACAGTAGGCCCTTCTTAAACCTGAATATTTTGCACTAAAATACATTTCGAATATAAATTTGGTGTTGAGACATTTCATTGATTTATAGTGATTGAATTGTCCTGTAGTTATTGTTACAGAAAATTTGAACTATCATTTGAAACAAGAATAAATTTAAACAAAAACTGAAAATTCGAATAATTTGATTTCTTTTTACATTTTCAGATCTAGCTACAGTTTCCAAGATTTTTTTAAAAATTTTCGTATTGAAAACAAACACAAGAGAAATACTGGTATATTCTAGTTATCTAAAGTACATTTTTTATATAAAGTATTCAAAACTTTCGAACAAATTAACTTACATTCTATACATAGTTTTATCAAATAAAGTATAATTATTCTGATTATGCCGTTTGTAGGAAATGTCTTGTCAAATGAAGTTGATAGCTTTAAGAATGAGACAATCTTAATGGAATATTTTCAAACTATTAAAAATTTCTTCTTGCACTGTCAATGAATTCACAATGGAAAACAAAGTTAGGGAGCATGCGTAGTGGTAAAAAGAAAAAGAAATTTTAATATGGTATGTATGTAGATACAAAAAAAAGCTTTATAAGATCAAGAAGTTAATGATAATTAATAACAGAAAATATATGAGACAAAAAGCGGAGGAACACAAAAAGAACAATAGAACCGAGTTAGAAAGTTTACATGCACTCATTAAAAACGCAGCAGTGTATATAGTGTTTATCAGGGTTTTTTTATTATTTAGTGAAATATTATAAATATATTTGTCAATAAATTCTAAGAGCTGATTAATGGATGAATAAATGAAAGAACTATGAAAGAAATCACTATATTTCTTATTATTTATAAGAATTTTTGTTTAAGGTCTATTCATGATTTTCCATGATATATAATGCAATTGTGTGTGAAAAAAAATTCCTTTCAATAAATTTCGCTTGATTTTTTTCGAAAATGATCTCAGTTTTTACATTTAATTCTTTTGGAAATGATCTTACCTCTAATGCTTTTATAAATGATCTCGATGTTTGTATTTCATGCAGAAAATCTCTAATTATAAGGTGCTATTTATGTATTCTTGTGACAGCAATTATTTACTATCTGAAAAAAAATCAAAAGCATAATCATAGCTTTTTAATAATAGGTATATTTATAAATTTTTGAATGCAATTTTTTGAAGAATGATTGTTTATAAAGCTTGGAATATAAAGGTTTAAAACTCATCTATGCAAACATTGAAAAATGTATTAATGTCAATGAAATCCTTAAAATATTAGTGATTTGATAATTCAATTATCTATCAATCGCTAAACAAACAGCATATCTCTGACAAAGAAATACATTATAATACGTTGCAACAAACATAGACAAGTATTCAAATTAGTTTGATATACTTAAACACTCTGAAAAAAGAATAAATCTGTTCTTTTTTGCAGGTATCATTCATTGTCTTCCTGAAAGGTACTATTTGAAAGGGAAAAAAACCTTTTCATTATTTTTAAGTGTAAAATTTTAAATTGTGATATCTCTCATACGGGACAATTTATGAAGCTCCAAATTTTGTAAGATAGTGAAACTTCTTGTAAATTCAATTTACATTTATGTCCAGGTTTGAGTTCAGGTATAAATATTTTATATACAAATTGCAGGACTTCCACATTTTAGAATAATTACGCTTTCGAAAATCTATGTTAGTAACCAATGAACAGAAGTTTTTCTATAGATTTACGAATACATGATTTAAAGTTTTCAGTTTCATACTAAATACCATATATATTATTATTAGGTTGTTCGGAAAGTAATTTCGTTTTTTCCCGACAGAGGATTTAATTATATTTTTCGCACCCAATTTCATACTTAAACCTCAAAATCATTTTATGTTTTAAGAGCTGATATAGCAAGGCTTGAGTTTGAAAAAGTGCAACTGATTCTTCGCAGTAGTTTTTGGATGGTGCCCTTTTAAATATGGATAGCAATAAACAGCATTTTCGTCATTTTTTCTTTTTTGCTATATAAAAGGTAAAAATGCTGTCAAGCCAGAAATAAATTAGCCAATATGTGTGGAGAAGATGTGTTAACAGTACATCAGTACCAGAACTGATTTGCAAAATTTTTCCTTCAAATGAGGAGGCCAAAAACCACCTCGATCAGTTTTTTTTACAGCAAAGACCAAAACTTTTATGAGCGTGTAATCATGTTACTACCAAAAGGTATTAGACCAGAATGGCAAAAGGTATTAGACCAGAATGGCAATTTTATAATTTAATAAATAATTTATTCATTAAACGAAAATTTCTTTTCATTTTGACAAAAAAATACGAAATGACTTTCCGAACAACCCAATACAAATCAATCAAATAAGTCAAAAGAATAATTAACATTTTTTAATAAAAATTGTGAAGCATAAGAGATGCTTTGTAAGAAATTACTATTTCTTTTTTATTGATTACAAAAGTTTTCAGCGCATGCGTATTATTGTACCTATAAACTATGGCAGTCCCAGAGATTCAAGATTTTTTTATTCGTTGAGATTAAAATTGACAAAAATGAGAAAATATCTTAATGATATTTGTTTGACATTATGATTCAAAACAAATATTCACTAATAGAAACTTTATTTGAAGTTTTCTGTCATTTATTAAAGCTTGAATATTTTTTTAAATCATTCATTGAAGATAGAAGATGAAAATAATTTTTTTCATACTCTATTTCAGAAATTAAATTTAAACTAAACGATATACTTGGTGAATCATTTAAAAAAATTATTGACCAAAATAATAAAAGATTTTTTTTTATTTTAATTAAAAATTAAGAAATGATAGAAAATATTTGTATTTTGTGATTGATGTTTATTGAAATAATTTTTGGTATTAAAAAGAATTTTTTTAAAAAGAATTTGTTTTTGGATAATATACAATTCAATTGAATTATGATATAAAAAATATTTACAATCTGCCACATATGACGTTAAAGTAATGAAAATTTTTACGATTGAATTGATAGATTATCTTTATTTTATAGTTATTTCAAATTCTGCTCAAAAATACTGAAATACAGTGACAAGATCAATGGAATTTTTCAACATGAAAAAGAGTTCATTTAAAAAAAAATTAAAGCATGAATATTTTCACTCAAGCAATCTTGAATTTGTTAGCTAAAAGCAAGAAATCGCATTTAAATATTTAAAATCTCTTTCATATCCAATTCCAATTTTTTTTATTTAATTATTTCTATGGTCTCTATAAAACTGCTCATAACATTTTTTTTCATGCTCCGAGTGGATGGATAAAACTCCTTAATCCTAACCACATTCTTTTAAAGATAAATAAAATTCCCTTGCTTAAATGAACATGTAACAAAGATATCTCTATCAAAATCATATAATAAAATGAGATGGGGTAAACATCATCTTGTAAAAACACATATGTCGATACTGCTAAATTCAGTAGAGGAGAAATGTTGCTTTGCTCACAAGAAGAAGTAAGGAGCAACGAAAATGAAACATATTTTGCTTCGTTTCTTATTTTACATTAAGCAAAGAAATGAAAGTTTGAAAGATATTATTTTAGACGAAATGGTTTGGGAAAATTTAATAGGTTCTTAAATCCATTTGAAAAGTCTTATGTTTAAAAAAAATAAAATAAGAATCGAACACTCTTTATAAAATTCACGGATAAAAGTCCCTCACATATCCATATTTAATAGAGCTTCCTAAAAATCCTATGAGATTTCTCCACAGAGTTTCATAGAAGTTTTTTATTTCAATTCTTCCAGAATAATTGAATTTTTTGATTTACTCCTGAATTCTTTTGAAGAAAAATAAATTACTATTTCGTACTTTCGCCTTAACCTATTTCTTTTATTTCACAATGTTTCCTAACTTACCTTTTTGCGAAGGTAATTACTTAGTATTTTAGAAATGATATCTGGATATGTTATTTGACATACACTTTTAATAGAAGTGAAGTCTTCTTTCTTACTCTGTATAAATATATAGAAAAAAAAATCGCAAGCCTTGTTTTAAATGGGAAAGAAATGGATAAAATGCTAAGATCGAAAAATTAAATAATTGAAATAAAATCTATATCTTCTGGCAAAATCTCTCTCTTTTTTTTATGTCATCTGCCTTCAATACTGGATATGTTTCCTATTTTCTTAAAATTGGAGCTTTGAAATTTGAAAATCTAAATAATATATATAAATACCTGAATAAAAATATACCTGTATAAAAATTTACAGAACAATTCAAAATATTATAATAATACAACTCATACTATACTTTAATAATATAAAAGATAAAAATAATGAAAGACAGTATGAAATCTTGGAGTACAATATTTAGTTTGATAACTATGTTTTTTCTTATTAGTAACCTTTTCCTTATTAGTTTATAATATTTACTTTTAGTAATATTAATACAAAATCCTATGAAAAAATTACTGAAATAAATGATAAATAAATGATAAAGTTTAATTATTTCTTGATTATAGCAATTGTGAGCATATAAATAAGTTAATAAATGAAACGAAGAATCGGTAAAGTGTGTTCTAGAATTCGCGATATAAATTACAAAATGGAAGGCTTATTATCAAATTGATAAAATGCTAATCCCTATACTTTTTCAAGGATCACTCTCATTCAAGGATTCAAAATGAGGGATTTTTTCTGTGAGGAAATCGGACAATATCCAACAATATCGACCCCTCGTGACCCAGAAATAAGACAAAAGAGACACGCCAATTTTAACACCAAAAACATAAAAACAAAGCAACATTAAAAAAATCTCCAAATAAAACAAAAGTATATACAAGAATATATAAACTAAAACTAAATAACAATACTCGACCAAAAATTAAAACATTCCACCCAATAATTAAGAAAACAAAAAGGGGAAGAATATACCAGCAACAGACGAAGAAATCTCATCATATCATTCCAACTGCTATTCGAATTTGAATACAGTGTAAAGCCCAGAGAAAAAAAAGAAAAATGGATTTTCTGAGCCTCATCTATTTTATTTTATTTTATTTTTAATTTAAAATTTAATATGTCATCATTTCATTTTTTATTAAAATATTAATATTGCAATAGTTTCCGGAAAAAGTCCCATTGTTTGAATTTTAATAAAACTATGTGTTGTTTTTATAAATGAAATTTTGCTATTACAAATTGTTTTAATTTTATTAAATTGTGAGAAAATTAATTTTTTGAAAATTTTAGAGTTAAGATTAGAATGATAACTACAGAATTTGATTATTTTAAACTGAATTCTTCTCTTTTATGATAAATATTAATTATAGGTTTATCATACGCAATTTCGATTCTTAAATCCAGATAAGCTGCTTCAAGATTATTTTTATTTTTTTATGTTAAAATTAATTCCTTAGGATAGCAATTTGTAATAATATTTGTATTCTCTAAGTTAATCAAAATTAAATCATCCATAAATCTCCATCAAGTTATTTTTAATTATTTTTTTCTCGTAATAATGCAGGAAAATATTAACAACTAACAGTCATTGAATATCTCTACTATCGTCTGGTGTATTAATTTAATTTACATATATAGTAAATAATTACAATCTCAACAGAGATACCGAAAGAAAATATCAGCCACTAAATTTATATCATTTTTGTAAATGATGCCAAAGCTACTGGAAAAGTGTAATTAATTAAATACTAAAGTGTTAAGTACTTCTATTTATTAATTCTCTCATGTGCAATATATAAAAGAACAATTTAATTTTGTGCATTTATCAAAATCAAAACAGACCTAATACAATTACTCGAATAAAAATATTTGATATGAAAATAAAAATAGTAGAAATGTTGCAACTTTTTTTGTCGTTCATTGTTATTTTATTTCTTTCCCAAATGGGCATTTCAAAATTTTAATCCGAGTTCCATCAAATACCAATTATATATATTTTTAAAATAATTGTTAGTGCTAGTATTATGTGTACAAAATTAATTACCGTTACAGTATGGAACTCTCGTAATGATGATTTAAGAAAATTTACCTCAGAAATGATAAATTAGAACAAATTATCATCTAGCAAGACAGCCATTTTCTCTTCTGAATATATTTGTTCTTGATCGTAAAGATATTGTAATACTATTTATTGTTCAACACGTTTGCTTATGAAGATTTTTTTTTTTTTTACTTATCAAATATGGAAATCACTTTTTCAAAATATTATGAAAATTAGAAGCAATTATTTATAAATTGATAAGTAGATGGCACTACTTGTTTGAAGTCATTTAGTTTTTAATGCAAAGTGCAAAACATTATAATAAATAAATACATAAATTGGTAAAAATGTTTTGCTCTTAAAATTGGTTTATTATTGTTCTTAAATTTTAATTTCGATAAATAAAATCGTCAGTCAAAAAAAAAAACTTCAAAGGAAAAAAAAGGCATTCTCTGGAAAAATGGAAATATTTCCCTTTCTTGTAGAAACAGCTCTTGTATACAGAAAATAGTAATTTTATACATATTTTGAAAAAAAATATTCAACAGATTACATTGAAACGAAGTAAAAATTACAAATAACAAAATTCATAGATATAATATATTCTAAATATTAGATGTTAAGAAAGGATTAAAAATAAAAGCGGGATGCATTTAATTTATGAAAAAAAAGCAGTGTCTTAACCAAAGCCATGTTTTAAAAAAAATCTAAATTTTCACTCTACTGTCTTATATTGTATATTATTCTTGCCCATTAATATTACAATTTTCAGCTATTAAATAAAATTAAATTAAATATTTCTCTAAGAATATTGCGTTGCGTACGTTTGAATATTCTGTATATTCGTTCTAAACAGTGCAAGCGTTCTTATGTTTCTGACAAATAAGTTGAACTTTATAAAAAGTTTCTCAATATATACACAATATTTTTATTCTTGGGATACCTTTTTCTGGGATAAAATATTAAAATGCTCAGCATAATGCACAAAAGAATTCGTCTTATATCAGTACTAGCTCGTGGTGCCATCTATGAAGATGTTGTTTTGTAAAAATTAAGACATGAGTGCAGCACAAGTCTAGCATATTTTGCTTGTCAGTATATGGATTTATCTCAATATATTTATATTTTACATCATCTCGAGTATTTTAAACCATACCCGAATATTTTAAATCATACCACATATTTAAGACATCGATTATTTTAACCTAGAGATATCTAGATTAAAAATTGATAATTGTTTAGAAAGTTATTTAACTTATAATTGCAAGGTGAGGTCATAGAATTTAGTGTCACCATCTAAAGTCTAAATATTAAACTAAATAAGTATATGAGAAGAAAAATTTGTTCACTGAAATTAAATTGTTTATCACTTGATAATGTTAATCTTAAAATTTCAGTTAAAAAGGATTTTGTATAGATAAAATAGAATAAATTTCCATTGAATTACATTTGAATAGAATAAATATACATGTTGAATGGTGGAATTCTTTAGAAGAGGAGAAAAGTGAAATTAGAGATTTATTTCTAAATTATACATATAATTTTATTTAGTTAAAATTAAACATTATTTTGATACTTGTCTTCTACAATCTCCAAAACATTTTTATTCGCAAAAAGGTTACAATGCAATTTTAAAATTCAAAAAATTTCCTTTTCAGAGATACTAATCCATACTCTTGATTTTTTTAACCTAAGTAATTTGTTAATTACATTTGTAAATGTGATATGACCCGATGCTTGTCATGGTTTCTTCACCAGATTAATTTTTTTCCTGTTGTTGTTATTTCTTCAAGAGTTTTTAAAATCTTTTTTACTTATTGTTGTTAATTTAAAAACGAGTTACGTTTGTAATAACACATATTTAATTAGGTTTTAGATGGAAGGTTCTCCGATTCTAATTTTAACAAATATAAGTTAAGTTATAATTTGAAACATCACCTTTTTTATTGTAATTAAATGCTCATTCTCATTGTCCGCCAGCTTTTGGATCTAAATTTTTTTAATGCTATTGCTGCTGTTATTTATAATAAAAGAAAAATGATTTGAAAACCTATTTTTCCATTAATGCAAGATAACTTCCTCTGGATAGAATTTAATTCTACGAATATTTATATGTTACTGGTTGCCTTCGTTTGACCTAACTGATTGCTTTCTCGAATATTCTTTTTCTAGGTTTTGAATTTATTATTTTGTTTTATTTGGTTTTTAATTTTTAATTTATTTTAAATTTATACATTCATACATATATATATATTGTTTTTTTAGAAATAATTTAATTACTTTATTTATTTTATGCCACATATTAACCATCTTATTTGATTGAATATTATTCTTACAATCGATTATAATGTCCCACATTAACTGTCATGCCATTGAATAGTCTTGCTTTATATTTGATTTTAAAGTTCCATGTTAACTGTCTTATTTGATTTAATATTCTTGCTTTATAATCGATTATAATTGCATTCTGAGAGAAAATTTTTTACAAGAAATACAATGAATCCAAATTGATGGGTATAACTGCTTTGATGAAATGCAAATTCGTGTATTTGCTATGTTTTAATAATTTCTTGTTTTGCAATTACTAATCAAATTTTTCATAATCGTTTGGAAATTTATGAATAAAATCTTAACTTTCGTTACTCTGAGTTTACTGAACTTCCACAGCTTTTAACAAGTCTTATAAACACTATAAAATCTTTTTCTCGAACTGCAATGATCGTCAATAAAAGTTTGCTTTAAGCAAAATCTGGGACAAGATGACATGAAACCTATATTTTGGAAAATGAATTAATCAATTTCAACCCTTCTTTTCATGATTTTTTTTATCTTTTGTGAAATAAATCAATGTGGTGTAAATTATGTTCTATATTAAATGGAAAATGTTAAAAAAACTAAAATAAGTCATACTACTGACTTTCCAAACCACCCGAAATCACATGAAAAAATTACTGAATGACCAGACCGTCTCAACTGCTGCACATGTGGGAACTGCGGAACTAAGGGCCATCACCGACCACGTTACAACCCTCCCCGTAGGAAGTGAGTATTATCATCGATAGGAGGATCCCCATTTTTTGTCCACGCACTGGTTTGGAGAGATCCAACATCATGCCCGCAGCATTTCATCTTCAATTATGAGGAGCCTCTCAAGGTTTATAACCCTAGTATAAATATATTACATAAAATAATTCAAAGTAGTTTGTTGGAAATATTCATCATGATGCAAATTCGTATGTCAAGTGCATAATCTTAAATGCCCCTCTAATTCTTCTAAATTTCCACACCCATTATCTCTTTTATTAGTTCAAAAATCTCAGATAAGTTGTAAAAAATATTTAAGAAATGATTGTTATACATATCTTTCTTTTTTACAGCATCATTCCATATTATGCAATATTCACGAAAAGAAGTTACAGGCCACTACCAATTTACAGTACATTTGTTTTGAATACGGTTTTTTATTCACTAAAGGTTATAATAATAATTTCCATAATTTCCATCGGGGAAAGGTTGAGAATCTTTTTCTTTTTTCATTTAAATGACAATAAAGAAAAAGATTTTCAGATAAATTATTCTGCCTAGTAAGAAATTAGAATTTCATAACTGATTTTCCTATTAATTTTATTCCATGGTTATGGTGAAAAGTGGATTCAAATCATAAATAAATAGACTTGATATTGTCACCTTAAGATTATATTATTTCCTTTTATCGAAAATTCTTGTTCATGTTCGGAAAAAGTGAAACTGATCATTTAAAATTCATGTAAATTTAATGAGAAATACCAAGAATAACTTCTATGAAAAATCAAAACACAGTGAAAATTGTAAAAAACAAAAACAATGATGTGAAAAATAAGGGTTTTGATTAAACAACTAACAATTTCGCGGATATTCTCAATGACATAGAAAAATCCAAGTTAAAAACCTTACCGAATGTTTCCATACCGAAACTTCCGAAGTCCAAAGTTTCGGGAACTCTCACTGTATCTCGTTATTCCTTCATAACTTAAAAAAATGAAATTTTATATACGGTATTTACACCAAAATATTATATTTTCTTCAAATTTTGAAGCAAAATGATTTCAATAAAATGTATATATCTAGCTGTTTAGATACAAGTGAGTATTTTAACTACATATGTATAGAGCTAAGCACATAGAGATTTCTGCTCAGTTAAACTAAAATGTAGATCCGTGTCATCAAGGAGTAGCCCATCTTTACTTTGAACTTTGGTTTGGATATAAGATGATAACTAAGGAATGTAACAATTTAGGTAAATAAAATTTGGTTCACAGTTTAAAATCTGAAATGCATACTCTCGCCAAATCTTGAAAAAATTTTGTCAAAATGTTCACCGTTTATAAGTTAGTATACGTAATATGTCGATATAATAATAAAATTTCCAAACACAATAACAAAATGACTTAAATGAATAAAATTTGGTAAATAATATTATATCTGTAGCCTGTATAATTCTGATTTCTATCCGTGTGAAAAAGATGTTACATCTAAAGTATAAGTTTTCGTCAAACCTTGAACAAAATTTATCAAAATATTAACAGTTTGTAGGTATGTACATTCATACACAGTAATAAAGTGGTTTAAATAAATAAAATTTGGTAAATAAATGGTGACTGCAATCTTTCTCATTCTGGTTTTGATTGGTCTAAAAAAATGCAATCAAAATACATATTCTGTTTTCAGCTACATGTGTATCAATCACATGACAGAGATTATCCATTGAAATAAAAATCACTGACTAACGGGTTATTTTTTAACTACTTCTTGCTAGTGCCATGCGGTTAATTCATAAACATGGGTTGTCTTCATAAATAATGGGTTTGAAGTAAACAAGTTTGATACGTGGAAATCTGAAAATAAGCATTGAGCCCTCGTTGCTCAGAGCTCTGACTTTGCTCAGAGTCTGCAGTTTTGTTTAGGGGAAGGGAGATAACATCTTTATTAGACTGAATTCTGCGGAGGTTATTCCTATTCATCTTTATATATTGTAAGCATTTTGTTTTGAATAGAAGCTCTGTCCACAATAGTTAAAACCAGTTTATATTTTAGTTTCTCTTCCATGTTTTGTTCAGAAAGATGTTTCTAATGAATATTTTGGCAAGTAATTTTGAATATTCTTCATGCTCTGAAATATTACATAAAATTGGATTCACTCCATATATCGAGATTAAAACCACATTTTAAATATATGTTTCTTCCACTTTTTTGTAAAGAACATTACGGATATTCGATTTGATATATTTTTCTTTTCTCCCCCCAATTTACAAAAGAAAAAAAACATTTAACACACCGAACTACAAACTCATTTTCTAGGTTTATTTTTTCTATTGTAGGGATTGCAGTTAAATCATTGAGTAACAGAGAGATAAATACAAAATATGAAAAAGACTAAATTTTGAAGATATATTCCCAAAAAATTAGTGTATGTTTCAATACATAAATAATATGAATAAACGTGATTATTTATATAGTTTATAATTAAAAGTAGAATTTACAGGTTTTTGCAGATTTTATCATATTTTGCCTTTCTATAAGTATTCAACATAAGGTTTCATTTCATCATATATAAAACATTTACGTACGTTATAGATTAAAAACAGATGCCCATAATTTTGTCTTGTGAGAAAATTACAAGAACAAAATGTTTTAACAGAAGTAAAATTTATGTTATTTATTGCTTCTTGTTTACAACAACAATGATAGCTCGAATCTGTATGTTTTTTACTACAATTTCATAAATTTTATTCATACTTAGACTATCTGTTGAAAATTTTGTTGATTTATAATCATTCAGGTGAATGTTTAATGTAGGAGGCAAGGAATTCATTCTCAAATTTCAAATTTTATTCTTTTCACTCAGTGAAATGAATACTTAATTTAAATGACGTATAAAGCCTTTATTATAATTAAATAATTCAGTTGCATCGGAATTTTCTGTCATAAATTGTTTCTTTCATTTAATTCTTTCTCCAAAAAATTTATAAATATTGCTGAAAAGAAATACTTGGGAGTTCAGAGCTTTATTGTATATGGTATTTTCAACGAAAATAACCTCATCTTTTTATCAGACAATAAGAGATTTCATTTCATAGAAATTCTGTCTATTTATTGAGGTAGCTTATGTTGAAAAATCTGGGCTTTGTGACTAGAAAATTCCAGAATCAAAAACTTATCCCACTTGAACATGTGAAAAGCATGCTTTTTTTATTATATTTCCGAAAGCAATTTTGCGGATTCGTTTGCAAAAGGGTAACCAAAATGTAACAATAAATTTTTGATCTGATCTTTTCAGCACTTTTTCAAATCTTTTATGGGATTTATCAATAAGCTTTTCCTAGTTATTGAATTTTATACAAATAAGTAAAGAATGTTGTTAGTGAAAAATTTTGTTTGAAATTTCGGATTAAATGAGCTTAGTATATTATTTGCAAGACAATTTTTGAACTTGAACTTATGTTTCTGCGAAAAGAAATTCATATGTTAGAAATTCCTTTTTTACACCCGATGTAAATTTTTCATTATTTTATGAAATTTCACTATAAATTAATCTTTGTCTATTTATATAAATACTAATTACAATCCTTTTCCCACTTCTTTTGCCAAAGCTACACTAATTAGTAAAAAAAAATTGTTTGAAATTTTGGTTAAAAGAACTTAATACATTTTCTAGAAAGGAAATTGTAAATTATGTTTCTTTGAAATATAGTATAAATCATATCCCATTAATTATTTTATAAATACGATATTCATTTTACATTATTTTATGAAACTTCCGTGATTTCCTTCCACAGATTTGAATATTTAATTTCGCTTTACATAATTTATAACAGATATTTTTGAAATAACTCTTTGAAATATGTCTAACCAACCGATGAAGCCCAAAAATTACTCTGAGGTTTTGCTCTCGCATGCAAAATATGCCATGCTATTTAGTCAATCAATTTTAAGGAAACGAGAATGGTAATTTATTCAAAATGAAGACTGAAAATATCCTCGATACTGCAAGATAAATTTTATATTAAATTGACAAGATGTAAACTTTTGTAAACAAATAAAAAAATTACAATGAGTAAAAGAAATTGGAAAACTTATTTTTATTTTGTACAAGATTATAAGCCTTGATAAGCTTCAAAATTCCTAATTGAATTGCATTTTACAAATTATTTATGTCTTAGTTTATTACACTTAGAATTTTGAAGTGTGAAAGTAATAAAAAGTACAGTCGATGTGTAATCTAACATGAGAGGCTTACTTGAGAAAACTTTTTAAGTCATTAATTTGGACGTCCATCCTAAGCAATTCAAAACATTTTTTCCTATATATCCAAACTGAATAAGATGGGAACGGCAAAGAGAGCTAAAATATATTTTTTCTAGATTTAAATATAAAGCTATCAATTTGAAAAGAAAAGAAAACAATGTCTGATATATATAAAATTATTATAAGTAAACAAAAAAAATTAAAGGCAATAAAAGGCTAAATGAAGTGAAATTTTAAAAGTGTAAATTGAGATAAATATTTTTAATTTTCTCTTAATTTAAGCCAACGTTTCGGAATTTTTTGTATGGGGATTCTGTTCTAAAGAAAATACCTGGAATGAGGTGTGGTGCTCAACCAGTCGAAAAATGCATTTTGATTTAAAAATCGATTCAAAATAATTAGAATTCAATTTTAACTTTATTTCTGAAAAACAGACTGAATATGAAATCGTATAAAAACAAACTTAGAGGGTAATTTTCTTCATTTGCAAGGATTCGGACTTAATTTTTTTTCCGTGTATTTGGTAATTTAGTTTTTCTGAAAGTAGTACAGATATCAATTTGAAATTTTCACTGGTTTTTTTTCGCATAATATGAGCTTAATGTGAAGTCACATAATTTTATTTAGATTGAAATACAGTTAAAATATTTCAATTTACGTTTTTTTTTAAATATTTACTATCTATCTTTATCACGTTAATATCCGAAGATTTCCTTCACAGATATTTTTAAAAGCTTAAACTTTTTATATCAACTTTACCCCACAGATTTGTACTTTTTCAAGACTTTTTCTTTTACCCCGTCCAAGCAAGCTCTGTGTTTTATTTTAGACGGTCAAATCAAATTTTTTTTAACTTGCTGTTCAGTATTTTTTTATCACTTCAATACTTTCAAGACGATTTGACTGAAATTTAATTTAATTTTACGATTATGGTTCATTAATTCTGTGTGAACAATTCGCTAATATATTCGAAATGTAAGCCGAGCTTGGCAAAAAGTTTGTATTTCTATGAAATTCTTATTTGGTATGTATATGTAATGATATTTTAAAATCTAATTTAAATTTAGTTAATTTACCAATTTTTAGTTCAATTCAGTACTTATTATCTTCATTCTAAAATATTATTTTATTTCCTGATCCTGCTTCACGTTTGCAATAACGCAACAGAAAGCTCTGTAAAAATGCTTTCGTCAACCGTTCTCAAGCTCCGATTGAATGAATAAAACTTGCTCAGTTAAACAAATTCTTAAAAAAAAACCTCGACACGTGTGGTAAGTCCCTATTAAAATCTCATAGTATACATTCACAGGGATAAATCTTTCATTAGATTTCTCTCATTTCTTGTTCTGTCGTTTTGTCTTGTGCTTGAACAAAAAATTATGACTCCTGAGTTGGAAATAAAAGGGTCTGAGAAATTTAAAGTGTCTTGTCTGTCTTGTAAAATGAATCATATTTTTATATAAAATTTAAATAAAATATTATGAATATAAGAGTAAAAGAAAACGAATGTAACAATGAATTTTTCTCGGCAAGTCTATTCATGAAACTGATCTTGCTGAACTATTGAGCTTAACTCAAATTATAGAGAAAAGGAAGAAACATAAAGATAAGAATAAAACTGTTCCACTTATAGGAAAGAAAATTAAAAAAAATATTCGGGTTGATAATACTGTTATTGCTACAGTTCTATCTTAAAAGAAAAGAATTTCTTCACTAGTGAAACTGTCATTAGTTTCACAAGTGAAAACTGCCAACAAAAAAAAAATAAAAGAATCAGTAAAGACGAAAAAACTCTTCTTTTTGAAAATGTTGATAAAAATGGATAAGCAATTTCACAAGAATAGTTAAAAGAAAATATAAGATTACTATTTACTTAAATATACATGATATCATTTTAAGCATTTATTTATTTATTTTATTTCTTGAACAAGCGAATTACTTAAATGCTTTTTGAAGTTGAAAAACCAATGCTTTATATGTTACTTTGCTAATAATTTTGAAAGATAATGATAAAAAGAAATTTCAGTAAATGAAGGAAGAAGGCAAGGCATATTTGAATTTTCAGTCATATGAATTTTTTTGGTTGAAATTTTTAAAATTCTAAAAAAAAATATGAAGGTATGAGAAATTTATCAATAAAATCTCATCATTAGTAACAGTCAAGATAGCAAATGTGATCCTTTTATTCGGGATATTATACTTCAGTTAGAATTTAATTCAAATCAGCGCAATTAGTTTTCCTTTAGTGTCCAGAAATATTTGAAAAAATATCAATATAATAAATTGCAAATAACAATATGATAGAAAGCAATGAGATATTTTCAAAGAACACATTTCCGCGTATATAGCTTTAAAAGGTTTAATTTGAATGAAATAATACTTTTAACAAAAATCTATGGGAAACTAAAGTAACATGAATAGTTATAAAACTTTAATTTTTTGCTGGCAAATCATTTGTATTATCTTACATTCTATTGATGAAGATAAGCGTTGTTCGTTTTATTTGCAACGTGTCACTGATCTAGCTTAAAAAAACTTTTAAAGAACAAATGATTTAGGTGTAGAATCTACAACAACCTTTTCTTTCGTTATTATATTTGATAAATCATTTGATTTATATTTTCACTTAATTTTGGCATTGTTGGCTATTTTTATATCAATTATTTTATACTGAAATCTGAGATAACTGGAATGCAATGCTTAATCTCAATATATGGCTTTGCTTATTTTGCGTTTGATAAACAGTCTTTGAAGAAGGAAAATTGGAGTCAAGATTTTTTAACAACTGTGAGCATTTTCTTGAAATCATGTAGGCACAAGCATTAGAGTATTTTTAAATAAATTTACTATGTATTTTTCGTGTTCATTATATAAATTTGCATATGAAAGGCTTTCCAATTTGCTTCCATTATGAAACTGTAAGACTGTTTAGCTTTAAAAATTTTCTTTCAAGTTGAACAATGAAATGAAAATGAATAAAAATATTAAATGTGACGTAGTTATTTCTAATGGCTCTTGTCATTGACAAGCCCGCTGACTAAATACTAAATATAATATATACATACCTTTTTTAAAATCTTGTTAACGTTTATATGTGACAAAATAGTCAGTACTCTATAGAACAAACTATTATCCTATAGCTATCAAAATCAACATAAAATATATTTTTCAACACGGTAAAAAAGTATCAGCCCTTTAAAACTTCCTTTACAATTTTATTAAATTCAAAATTTTTAAAAAAATGTTTTTTTTTCATTGTAACTTCTGATAAAAAAATAGCATAATTTTGAATTTTACGCCATTTTAAGATTCAAAAAACTTTTATTTCTATTGATGTCCATTTATTTAGCCACTTTTTTCTGCAGTTTTATCATTTTTTTAAAATCATCTTTTAGTTTTCATAATTTTCAACACATTTCTTTTTTGCAGTTGGAATATAACTTGTCCCTTTTTTGATCAAAAATTAATTAATTGTTCGTTTTCTTCTACTTTTGGTAACTACGAAATAAATATTCTGCAGTTGTCTTTTTATTGAAGTTTTCTAGAAGAATTAGAAAGTGAAGTTACAATAGAATAAAAGTATACCTTCAACATACCTCGAAGCATATTAATCTGAGTTCAAGTTTTTAATGGCACTATGATATCATCATACTCACTTTCATTAGTCAAACATCTCTTTCATTGAGAGAATTATGGACAGGAAACAATCATAAGGCATTTTATTGATATTTTAATACAGCCATTATTTATGACAAGTCAGCTAACCTCCGTTGGTGGGTTGTGTTTATAAATCTCTTGTAATCATTCACATGTACTTTGGCCAAAGCTTAAAATATTTTTAATTTACCAATAATTTTTAAATTTTAATGCTAATAATGTCCCATGTATAACAAACACTCATCAACTAAGTCCTCATATCCCCTTCATCTTATAAGCAAACCCCTTCTAAGTATTGATTTAATGAGACGGTGACAGGCATATTAAGACAACCCATCATTATAATGTTGGCATTAAATCCTGAAATTGCAATACGCTGTTGTTGGGAGGTGAATAGCAACCATCTATATTATTGTAGTAGGAAACGAGAAGTTTTAGTTCAGTACGAAATGAAATATTTTGAATTCCAAATTCAATAAATGTATGATTTTTCATTCTTTTTTATTATTTTTTGACTTTTCTAGTGGTAAATAATATAAATTGATTTTAAAAGAACCAAAATGTTTAAAAAGTTATTTCATGTTTTATTTTGACTTCAAGTAGTTTTCTGGAATTATGGATTATTTTGACTTCAAGTAGTTTTCTGGAACTATGGATTGTGAAGATTCCCCGTTACAAGTTAGCACAGTTGTTAAATAAAAGATGTTTCATCATTTGATTTTTATATTGATAGAATACTCTCATAACCAGCATTATCCGGAAATAATTTAAAGCACAGTAAGTTAGCAAATTATAGTGAGATTCTTATTTGCAAGCATAATTTTTGAAAGTTTTTGAAGATACATCTCTATCGAATCTAAATCATTCAAATCATATTAGAGAAATGTATGTGTCTAAGTTATAAAATATATGTCTAAATTATATTTTTTGTTGCAATAGTATGATACAAGATTTAACTAAAACAAGAAAATAAATATTTGCTATTTATTTGTAGAATGCAAAAAGTTTTCATGCTCGTATTTTTTATAAATTTGATTTCACTTTGATTGTTTTATGTATGTTAAGGCGAGATTTGCAACATCAATTCTTAATTGAATTCCTGACGGATTAACTCTAAAAATTTCGTTCATCTCTTTTGCAAATATTTGAATATAGTGTTTTTTATCAAAAGAAACACTAAATTCAAATATTTTCAAAACTTTACTATTTATTAGTCAATGGTTTTTTTATATAAAAAGGAGATTTCTCTTATGTAAATTAGAAATAAAAATAATTTCAAAATTAATTAATAACAATGCTGTTGTAATTAATATAATTAATAATAAATTGATTCATTTTATTATGAAATAAAAATTAAATAGCAGGAATCAATAAAAAATTAAAAAGTCTGCGTCCTTATACAAAAGTACAATTTTCAATAGTTTAAGTACAATTGTAAATATCTTTTAATAACTGGATTTATTCGTTCCACAAAGTAAAATACTTTTTTATATAAATTCACATAAGAATTGTAAATAATATGAATTTCTGAGGGATTTTGAATACCTTGAAAAATAAGAAGCTCAAGTTTTTTTATTTAATTACTAATTTATTTACAGCAAGGATTAATCAGTTTTCAATCGACTCTCTAGATATTTAATGTTTCATGTCGGAGAATTAATAATAATCACTTTTTTATAATGTTAAATATAAAGTTATCCGAAAAAACATGAAGAAATTATATTTCTTGTATTAGATTATTTATCCTTGATCACTCGAAGCATTATAGAAAAGATTGAGAACATCTTGATGCCAATCGCTAGGGAGAATCGATAATCCTTCAGATCTTCTGAAACTGACAGAAAACCATTCTTGAAGTGGCCTTTCACCATCGTAGTTAAATGTTCATGATGACAAACAACACTATTTCTCTTACAAGGTTCAGCAGTTATTACCTAATGTGGATTGCTAAAAGCACAAATAATATGATTTCTAAAATAAAAGAACGCTCGTTCCATATTTGGGATGCCATGATTTCAATATAATTTTTTAATCTTAAAACTGCATTCTATATAAAGATCTTATAATTGCAAAAATATTATGAACATAAAAAATATTTTTAATTTAAAATTTATTAATATTTCCTTTAAACAAAAAAAATATCTTAAGAAAATTTATTATCACAGTATCCAGAATTGCTTATTTAATTGAATATTTTAAGAAAGTTATATTTTTTTTTAAATTTATAACAAAAAAAAACATTATAGGTATTGAATGAAAAATATTAATCTAACGAGTAATGGGTAATTCAAACATAAAATATCAATTGTTTGATAGGTTGGATGTAAAATTTCTTCCCATGATTTGCTGTATAATTCCAGAAATGAGGATTGACAGTATTTTATTTATTATATTAAAACATCCAAATTAAATATTAATATTTTTACTATAATATTAGTGAAAAAATGGGTCAATTTTATTGTTTGTCTATATTTTTACAAAATAAATACCTTATAGAAATTTCTTGTAATATCAGGGTGTATAAACGTTAATAACTAAAAGTAAAGCAAAGAGCAATAGAAAAGTATATAAGCAATATTTAGCTTTATGAAATGAAAAATTGTCAATTGTATCTCAAATGCAGAGACGTATGACACATAAATTTTATTTTATACACATTTCTTTTTTTTTAATTCTTAGAAGAAAAACATAAGACAATGCATTAGATCTTGGTGTCGAAAAACTAAATCTAGCGAGAGTTATGAGAATATTTTTTGTCACACGTTGTATATAACTTTAAAAACAACTAATTGCTGTTATATTTTGCCTCCATGCCCTACCCCCTAGACTAGCGTTCAGAGCGTTTACATCACCTTTTACCCAATTCGTCACGCCAAATGTAAGATTATTTTAATTTGCATTTTCCAGATGGCAATGACACTCCTAAAGCTTTTTTTAACTTCATTTATAGCATGTACTTGGAAATTTGCTATTTCATTTAACCTGATTTTACTTATATATAAAAAAATGAAAGACTGTCTATTTTACAACAATTCAATCCAAATTTAGTACAAACGTTTCATAGTAATTTGAAGATTAATTATGGTATTTAATAGATACTAATCACTTTTTAGAGAAGTGAAGGGGGGATTTAAAAATACTAATATATTTTTAAAGAAGTGAATCATCATTTCTGATTATTTGAAATGTCACAATTATTCAAAAATGTTGGTTCCCTTTCCAGATGATTATTTCTCAGATATTTAAACAATTATTTAAGTATATTGTTTTTAAAAAGAAACATCTGTAAAAATCCTTTTATCAGTGGAAATCTCAAGCCTATTTTACTGCTTATTAATATATATCACTTGTACGCAATTGCCAATGTTTAAATCAGGTTGTTTTAACGCATTTTTCCTTTTTTGTTTTTATTTCGTAGTATAAGCATCGTTTGTGATATGAAAGTACATTATTTTAACTTAAAATTATGCTTTTCAAAATTATGTAATTTCATATCTTGTTTTTATCAGTTTTTACCTCATATTTTCGTACATTCAAATTTTTCATGCCCTCAATTTGCATATCATGTATATATGTGATTTTTTGTATACATTATATAGGTAAGAGTTATATTTAGTTTATTATAAATATTATCAAGCGTTATATTTAATTTAATTAATAATTCATTTAAATATATATCTCAATTGCAAAATTTCTGTAAAGAAGCAGGGGGAATAGCTCTTGCTGTATTTACATAATTGGTTAAAATTTGCCAAAATTTTAAATAAATAAAGTATTTTTCAACATTTCTAAAAGGTTTTTATATGCATAGAGAAGCAAGAAAAATTAGGAAACGACGTATTTATTATACACTAGCCGCCTTTGGCGACCAGCTGGTTCGCCATGAGTAATGCGTTCTAAAATTTCCAATTCAATCATATATTTTTTAGCCAAAATTTAAGAAATAGCTTAAGTTAAAAGATTCAATTATTAGTAGTTAAAGAGTCGGTAACTTTATTCGGAAAAACTTTTTGAGTTTAATGTTCTAATAATTTATCGATTATGCTTCCAAAAAATTAAAAATGTTTTTTTCGGTGATATTGCCAAAATGTTAAATATGTTTTCTAAAGAAAGCGAAAAAGGGAAAAAATTATTGAATTAATGTTACAGATATTGCAAACGATTATAGAAATATGCCATTAAGTCGGGATTTCAATGCATATCCTGTCTAAATTCAATCAGGTTTACAGTAAATAAAGATAATTTATGGAATTAATGAAATAGATATTGCAAACGATTTCTTAGAATCCTTTGCCTTGCATTTATTTTTTTAGAAGATATCACATTTTATATTTATGTTATTTTATCCAGTCACGTGCTGAATGTTTTTGATTTGCGATGATAGTTTTTTTATTTTTTATTTGAACTTCCGGCATTGTTTTATTTTATTTTATCCAATCACGTGCTAAAAAAACATGGTTAAAATATTTCTTTAGAAATTCGTTAAAAATAGAAGCTTGAATTATACATTAAAACACTGATACCATTAGAAAGTTAATTTTTTTATCTTTAAATTGATGTTAAAATTATGTTTGTCTGATAATAATTTCGGAAGTTATAGCGGAAAAACGTCGAAATTTCGCTTAAATTTTAATTAATTCAAATTCTAATTAAAAATTCAAAAAAAGGGCTCCGAGGTGCACATTCCCGACTTCCAAGGTATACATGTACCGAATTTGGTAGCTGTAGGTCCAACGGCCTGGCCTGTAGAGCGCCAACGCACACACACACACATTGAGCTTTATTATAAGTATAGATGTATGTTTGACATTTTTATTATTTATTTTTTCCTTCTTTTTCAAAAAGGTTTTTGTCTACTTATTGTTGCAGACCAACAAACATAAAGCTAAAAATGCATATTTTGAACTCAGGCATGTATAAAATATTAAGGTTCCTTAAAATCTCAAATTTGAATTAGTTGACAGTTTCAATATTTCCTGTATATGATGAGTATACATATAAGATGATCCTATATAAGATGAATAAAAAATGTATATTAATGAGCTCGTGAGATTGGAATTTTTATTCCCAAGAATGATGATGTTAATAAAATCAATGAAATAATCTTTAAAGTGTTCACAGAAAATTTTTTCTAGATACTTATCTATGAGAACTATGATCACTGAAGTGCCAGTTGTTTACAGTGTTATTTAATGTTTTAATTTTTTGTGTTTTTTCTGTAAACAAAATGAATTCCACCATTACATGCTCTTGGAAATTCAGAAATTTAAGGGCTTTCAAAGAAAAAGAAATAAAAAAAATCACAAAGAAACATTGTGTATTGTAATAAAAGAAAACAAAATGTCTAATGACAGCACTCCTTTTTCTCATCAAATAGGAATGCATCAAAAGTTCTTCCTATAAATCAAATGATATTAGTCGATTTGTTTCAAAATCATGAGCTAATAATTGTTTCAGCTGTTTGTGCTAAAATAAAATTTTCACTTTTTTTTTTAAACAACATAGGTGTAGGCCTAAACTCCTTTTGTTATAAAAATATATAATTTTTCTCATTCTTTCCGCACAATTTATCATTAAAAAGCAACACTGAATATGCGAAAAAATTTCAAAGTTAAAGTTTAAAAATTATTCACTGGTAATGCACTTAATTTGAATATAAATCATGTACAAGACTATTTTATGGAGGAGTACAAATTTCCAGTTTTTTTTTTTATTATTATTATTTTCCGTTGCATTTAACTTTCTATATAGCCTCTTAAAATAATGCCTTTAGAAGCTTCTTTTCATAAAACTCAAAGTGCCGACAGCAATTTATTTAGCTTTCAAATACTACTGGCTTGTATTTCATAAATTAAATATTATTTTCCATATAATTATAAAAATACATTAAAAATTCATCTTTTATTATAAGTACTGATATTTTCTTAATGGTAAGCACGATAAAAGTTTCAAATTTCATTACATTAAACTGCAATAGATGAAATGAATACTCAGAAATGAGATAAAAAAGACTTCATATATCAAAACATTATTGAAGAAGACATTTATAATTAATGTTTGGATCCAAATTATGCTTTACAGTATTCCCTATATTTTCAAAAAAGAAAATGTTAAATTAATTTTAGTGACTCACAAAATAATTGTTATTAATTTCGTTTAGAGCCATTTCTGTAAGTATAAAATTACCCTTTTTTATTGATATTTAAAGGACACAATGAAATTTAATGTAATAATTTTTTTACTCGAATACTGAAATCAGTAACTTTTTTAAAAAGTAATTTTTTAAAGAATTTCTCACAATAATCAAAAATATGTTTTAAAAAAGTTTCAAAGAAATATTAAATGGAATTTAAATTAATATTTAATACTTACAAAATAGATAAAAAAGTTATGTGATTTGCGGACACTTTTTATTTAATCTCAATTATATTAATAATCACGATTTGTCAGATTATTCGATGTAACTCATTAAAGAACTGTTTTTATATCTTTATAAAAAGAATTTCAAACATATAAGAGTGCATGCAAACTATAAACATCTTTTTGACATCAAACTTTGAAGTATAGTTTTTTTGTGGGGGGGGGGGGATCACATTTACTTGTATTATTAAGTTTTCAATTTCTTTTTATTGATTTTATTTCTCCCTTTAATATTTTGATGAATGTCAATTTGATTGAGTTGATTCATTCTTCTTTGTTCTGTAAAAATATTTCTAATATAAATGTAAGAACATTAAACTGGATACTTCCTAAAATCCTCCTATGGCATAATAATTCTCTTAACAATGTATATAATAATTATACCTTTAATTTACTTAATTTTAAATTTCTATTCATATCTGAGGCATGAAAATATGTTAAAAAGTATGCAAAATTAATGTATATTTTTTTAAAAAAATGTAGAATAAATTAATGAGCATTTAGAATGATTCTCTGTGATTTATGATCCATGTCTCTAACAAGCAAATAGCCTATATACGTCTTTTCAATCAATTCAATGTGGCAATAAAAAAAACATTCCCATAGAACTTAAAACTGATGGCAAATCATGAAGGAAAATTTATTCGCAATGAAATGCCTTACAATTTTTTTAAAAAGTGCTCTCAACCTATTTAGTGTTGCAGAAAAAAAAAATTCGTTTAGAACATAAAGCTGATGGTAAATTAATTTTATTTACTTTTATCAATGAATGAAATGTGTTACTATTTTTTGTCAAAGACCGAAATATAACGTTATATGCCATGTATGAGTAATGATTTAATAGTATATATTAGTAAAGAAATAAAGTGCAAAAAGAATAAATTACATTTTTATCTATATTTATATCGATAAGATATTTATTTTAACAAAAAAAATCCTTTAAAAAAATGTACAAAATTTTATTTCTTTAGCTCATACTACGAATTTTTTCCTTTCGGCGTTTTCAGCTAGAAGACATTTCAGGTTCAAATGCAATTTAAACAAACCTTTTCTATATTTCTGCGAATAAAAGGATCAAACTTCTAAAAATTTTAACTGCACCTATTTTGACATACATATTGTAACAATCGATTTTAATATTTAGATAACAGTATATTGTGAAGGCAGAATCCCGACTGTGTATCGGCGTACTGGCCTTGAGTTAACGCGCCTTCCCCATGATCTGGATATCCTGATTCCTCTCCTACTTCGGACATGTTTTTTTTTTTACTTTGTGTTCTATCTATGAGGTAATGTTGTACCAACAATCCCTAGGTAAAAAAATGTTGTGAGTTTTATCTTCATATGATCTAGAAGTCAGATTATTGGATGATGAGGGTTACTGGGCATAAATCTTTGATTTGGTCAGCGGGCTTGTCTATCGAAAATGCCATAAGTAATTACAATAACAATATCCTGAAAGTAAAAAAGTTTCCTGACTGAAGTATGGTAAGGTTCATTTAACATCAATGGTGGTAACACTCTGTGAAGAGTAAGTCGGAAAGCTGTACCACTTACATGACAAATATATGAGTATTCGTAATGATTATAATGAAAATAATAACATTTAGGCATAATTTATGGTAATAAATCCATCGTTCTCTTAACACTTTTCTTTTTTTTTTCACTTCCAATCAAAATGGCAAAAAAAGATTATATCTCTATTTTTTTGTCCTTTATGTGTGAATAAAAGTCTCACATATTAAGTTTTATATCAAATATTATCGAAAAAAAATTCTCGATATAAGATACTATATAGCTAACATTTATGATACTAATTATATTATTTTTTTTTTCTGAAAAAATGATGGTTCACTGTAAGTTTCTGAAAAAATGCAATCCAAAATAAAATTTTATTTTGTACAAATATAAATTTTTTCCCCAGAAATCTAACATAAAAACGTACTTTAATTATCTGTATGAAATACTCGAAAATACTCAAATTAGAGCAAGTTTGTTTTTCCTGTGGAAAAACTCAAAAACTCGAAGCGATAAAAGAGGTCATATATTTTTTTGATTGCTGCATGCCACCAATCAATAATGAACCTCTCTCAGAGAATTTACCACGGTTTATTGCTTCGAAATTTCTTTTCTTAAACTCGCACCCGTCTCATTTTTCTTTCGCTTTGGAGATTTTTTTCCAACTGAATTTCATCCACCAACCTTCTCCCATATTATGCATTTATTTTTTTTTCTCTGTTAGTTTTACTCTCCGCTATCCTCTTTTCTCACTCAATCGATTTTATTGTCGCAGCCGTGGTTCATGGTTTTACTTTGGACAACGCTATTGAAAGGAAATGAAGAGCTGAAATAAAATACAAAGGGGGTGGAGGAGAAAGACGTTACGGAGAGGGAAAAAAATCTCATTCCCTCATACAAATCGAGAGAGCAGTCTCTAGCTTGGGACTTGTTTCCTCTTCTATTGGGGGGTTGACTGTTTTGCATAAAACATTTACCTTGAAATAATGTAGAGAAAAGAGAGAAACTGTTTATTTCCCTTCTGGGAATCTCACTGATGAGATTTCTGTCTGCGGTCACAGGGAAGTAAGTATTCAAGATTTTTCAATGGGATTTCAGTAAATCTCAATCATTGTAAAAAAAAAAATACCGAGCTTTGACGAGGAGCTTTTTCAAATACTACATATGTAAAGTCAGCTTTGCATTGCTTTAACGTAGTATAAGCGTCTTACTCAAGAGTTTTGACATATGTGCAAGTCAATTGGTTTCGCCGTTTTATGATTTTGTTCGTAGATCAGAAGACTAGAAAGTAATGAAGTCCGTACCCAGAAGCTCTGAAAAGATGCAAATATCAAATATAATAATAATGCAAGCGGTAGACAATTCTATATGTATTCAGTATTAAAAATGAATGTGAATGGTAAATAAAAATGAGGAAAAATATTTTGAATATTTTTTGAGGAGAGGTAGTGAAAAGAGCTTACATCCATTTTATAGTTCGTTGAAATATAAAATACCATGAATCAAATAGACTAGGTAAAGCCATTCGCTTTTTGATAGCTAGAATATGCAAATAAATATGAAGGAGAAGAATATACAAATTGAATTTTAATATTTAAGGTTAAATGATTAACAAGAAATAAACCATTTAGAAAACTTTTGACATACATTGAAATTTTTTACATATTTTATTTCAATTAAACTTGACACATTTTCTTGTTTGTTCTATATCTCCAGAACTGCATAGGTAAAGCTATTCTGATAGTAATGGTGTCGGCGAATGCACATCAGAGGATGAAAATATTAAGCAAGTGTTGAGTATTTAAAAAATTATTAAATGCTCAAGAAAAAAAATCATAGTATTATATAGTTGATGTATTGTATATATATTATGTATTATATATATACAGTTATTGTATTATATTATGATGTAAAGTATTATATATTGAAATCGGAATTTTAGTTCTTTGAATTCACATGTGTTTATTTATACTTATAATGATGATTTCTGTTTCTTATTTGTTTCCTATCTTTAAGACTCTCCTAGTTATATTATTCTGATGGTAATGGTGTCATGGAATAAATATCAGAGGAAGAAAATCACAAGTAAATATGAAGTGATTTAAGTAATTGAAAAAATTATAAGGAAGAAATTTTCAAATTTAAGCGTAATTAATGAAATTTAGATATGTTTATTCTTTGAATTTCTAATATATGTATTTCTTCTCATAATAAAAATGCATCTGTATACAGTATTTGTTTGTATGTTGGTATTCTACGAGACAAACCGCTCTACATAGAGCTACTAAATTTGTCAGAAATATTCTTTGGAGAGTGGGAATGTTAGAGCAATTATAATTAGAATTTTAATAAATTAAAAATTAAACCAAGTTTTAGCATTTTTACGCAATAACTCCTGAAATTGTCATTGCACAAAAATAATTCTATCTCATTTTGAAATTTAAAAAAAAATTACCATTTTAATGATAATAATGTTTTTACAATTCATTTTTCCCTGTACTTACTCATTTTTTAAATAATAATTAATTCATTATTGAATTGGCTTTTAAATATTTTCATTGTTGCTGTTAATATTTCATTGGGATTCTTTTCAATTATTAATAATGAAAATTATATAAATAAATTTAAATAAATTTTTTATTTAAAATATGTTTTAATACATATTTTGAATTTTATTGTATTGTCAATTAACATTTAACTTCAGAAGTAATTTGGATTTTAAAATTGCATGAATCTTTATTTTATTAATATAAAACATTTTGATGAATTAAAATGTTTCACCTTCCTATTACTTAGAAATGCTTTCTTAGTTTGGTGCACTCAATATTTTTGTTTAGAGAAACTCTTCTATACTTAAAATAAAGCTCAATGTGTGTGTGTGTGTTGGCGCTCTACAGGACAGACCGTTGGACCTACAGCTTCCAAATATGGTACATGTATACCTTGGAGGTCGGGAATGTGCACCTCGGAGCCCTTTTTTCGAATTTTTAATTAGAATATGAATTAATAAAAATGTAATCGAAATTTCGACGTTTTTCCGCTATAACTACCGAAAATACTATTGCACAAACATGATTTTTATATCAATTTAAAGATAAAACAATTAGCTTTCTAACGATATCAGTTTTTTAATTTATAACGTAAGCTTCTATTTTCAACGAGATTTTAAAGAAATATTTTAACCATGTTTTTAACACGTGACTGGATAAAATAAAAGAATGCCGGAAGTTCGAATAAAAAAAAACTATCATCTCAAAATAAATCTAAAGAAATGCAACTTTTAGCACGTGACTGGATAAAATAAAAGAAATATAAAATGTGATATTTTCTAAAAAAATAAATTCAAAGCAACGGATTCTATGATCGTTTGCGATATTTAAATCATTAATTGAATAAATTATCTTTATTTATACAGGATTGAATTTATACAGGAAATGCATTCACATTCCTTTCCAATGGCCAATTTGTAAAATATTATTAATAGGTATATACATTGTTTAATACTATTAATTTGATCTAAATTATCTAAATGAAGTAAATAATTACATTTTATGTAGTTTGAGTCAAACAATGCATTTATGAATAATGAGTTTTAGATTTCTTCATACTTTACTGAGTGAGCCATATTTTACAAAATATTTTTATTAATATTTTAAATAAAAGTTGCTACATCAATCAGTCTTCTAAATCAATTATAAAATCAAAAAATAGTATTAGGAAAACGCGTTCTTTTAGAACTTTCAGTCCATCATCTTAAAGAAAATATTAATTTCAGGCCAATCAATGCCCGGAGTTACTTCAAGGCCAATGAATATGTGATTTAATTGAAAATTTTAGAACCTATTACTCATGGCGAACCAGCTGGTCGCCAAAGGCGCTAGTATTAAATAATCCTCTGTGACTTTGTACAAATTATATATATATATATATATATATATATATATTTAAAAACTAAAATTTGGGAATTTTTGCTTGCAAAGTTAAAACTATATTTCAAATGGTCATTGATGGAAATTGGTGGTATTTCAGATAGTTCCTTAGAACTTAGAGTATGAGATTAAAAATAATTTTTCTTGTATAATATATATAATTAGATGCTATTAACGCTGAAAATAAAACTTAAAAAACCAGCCAAAATTTCATTTTTAAAAGGGTTTTTTTTAAATATTACATTACAGATTTGAGCATTCAAAGAGTGAATTTTTACAACGCATATAAGAATATAAACCCTCGCACTAAAAATATATCATCTGACAGCAAACCTTGCTTAAGAAATTAACTCCAAAACAATAATAATAAAGCGAGGAAGTCTTGGTTTGTGTTGGTGAGCGGAAAACCATTGCACCCTTAAAACTCGTTCTAAACACAAAAACTAAACACACTATTTGATTACAAATAAACATGAGCACTGTGAAATAGTCACGTGTGCTTTGAAGCGCATATGAGATTATAATAAGGTTATATATGTACGAATATTATGGGTATACATGTACAAATATTATAATAAGATTATATATATATATGTGTAAAAATCAATTAATCACTAACAGATAGATAAATATTTTTATCGTCCTTGCAATAAATACCTTCAAAAATTTACTTTAATTTTAAAATAGATTTATAAATTATTATATCTCATGATATTTTTAGTAATTTTTTGACGTCATGTATTCCTTTATCTAATTTTCCTTTTTGTAAGTTTTATGAGTTTGAGAATTGTATATACTTTAGTTTTTTCTAAATATAAAATGTATTTGTTCGAAAATTAATACTATTTATTTTATGCTTCATTAACATATTCACAACATTTATTTCCTACAAATCTGGTAAAAAACATATATGTCCTTTTTGCCTAGGTAAAAGATTCAGTATTTTATAAAATTTTAACTTTAAAAATTTAAAGTGTTTTTATGAGTTAAATGTTTAAGTATTTCTTGAGATTTAAGAATTGTGTAATTTCAAGAATAAGAACGTATTACTTTCATGAATTTATCAAATCATATAAAAATTACATGTAGTTTAATAAAAATGTAATTAGAAGAAATAAAATAACGTATAAAGTTCACTAACATTTTTGCTTTAAGAATAATATTTGCAGATGTAATGGGTTAAATAGATCAAACTCAAATGGCTTTTTACAGTTGCTGAACATTAATATTTTCTTATCCCTCAAGATCAAGATATAAATCTGATGATGATATCAAAGTAATTTGCTGAAACAAATGAATAAAATAAAACGAATTCCCTGGCTCTTTCAATGAAGAGAAACAATTGAATTTTCTTTTGTCACGGATACGTATAATTGAAAGGACTGCATCCTTTTTTATCGTTAACCCTTACAACAGAAGAGAAGCGATTCAATTCTCTTTAATCACTGACTCACACAAATGTAAAGAAACCGTTGAATCTTCCTTAAAAAGTGATGCACGCAATTGTAAGAAAAACGATTGAATACTAATTAATTTCTGATTGCAATATATTTTATTCAGAAATATTGTATCATTTTTTATTATATTTCATATTTTATAAATCTGTAAGATATGTTCAACATTTCAGTGTGAATTAAGATTCTTGGATCTAAAACAGGAAAAATCATATGAATGCAATTTCCAATCATTCGTCAATTATATTCCATCATTCATAAATAGTAGGAGATTATTAGTAGATCTATTATTATTATTATAAGTAACAACAGATAATTATAGAGTAACAAATATTTCTACGCGCAAAAAGTCAAAGAATTTATTACCCAGTTAACAGGTTAAAAAATACCTTTTTTGTTTAAGACCTTATACTCTTACATTATGCTACCGTTTTTCCCTTTTCATAGTTACATCAACTTTTTCTTCCTATTAAATTTCCTATTTAGCTGCCTTAATCATTTTTGCTGTTTCTAGCGACAAAACTATTAATAAGAATTCTAAAATTCTTACTAAATAGAAAGACATAGCTGTGAAAATACAAACTTCACATAGCCAAATATTATTTATTCAATTCCTTATTTTCTGCAATGCGTTATTTAAACTATGGAAATTCTGTTAAAAGCATATGGACATATAATTTATCAACTTTTTTTGGTTATAATATTTTAAGTTTTTATTTCTCCAAATTTATTACTAGAATAATTTATTGTGACATTTTTTCTGTAGATAACCTTTCCAGAGAGCATCCTCAATGAATTTTAAAAGTTTGAAATATCTAGCTAGAGGCTTCATCAGTAGCTGTTTAAAGAAGCATCTTTAATTTGGAACTATGACAAGTTAGTATGGTGAGGCAGTTAAAATACAGTTCAAGTTTTCTTACAGATAAATAAAACATAACTTATTTCCTGTAACATTTACTGCAATGTGTTTGTTCAGCTATTACAAACTATGCTAAAATTGTATAACTATATATCTTGTCAGAATTTAATGGTTGTAATATTGTTGATATTTTTTCCCATAAAATACATACCGAGATAGTTTATTATAATCTCTGTTCAGGTATTTTGTATTTATTCATGATTTTTCATATTAATTCTTTTAATTTTGATGAATTTTGAAGGAATGTCCTGAGTTGTTTCTAATTTCATTTTCCATAAATATCTTGAAACTTTATTAAAGTTATTTAAGGAATTTTCCTTACTTTTGAATCATGGCTAGATAATGAGAAGATCTGAATTTATACATGTTATCCAAATGCTCTCATGAATGGATTGTGATTTTCGATTTCAATCAGCGAAATCTCATACCAAATCTTCGGTTTCCGATTGGGGAACATAGTTATTTACAATAAAGCAACAGTAATTTGTGGAAATCTTGGGTTAATAAATGCTCTTAACTTTACATCATTAAGAAAAATAACATTTAAAAATACAAATGAGTTTTTATTTTTAAATATTATTTTCAATTTATGATGACAATATCAACTTACTTTGACTTTCTAAATTTTGATTTCTTACAATTTATTTTCCTTTTTTATTGATAACATTATTAATGCAGTAAAAAGTAAAATATTCTTTAATTCAATTTATATGAATAATGGAGGCTGAATAAGGTACGGAAAGTATCATTATTTGCACTCAAGCTGTATCTGTTTTACAGATTAAATTTTATTTCCATTTTTTGCAAAATGCATTTTTTAAATCATGATACTTTTACTTTTATGAAATACTTTTACTTTATAGAAAGTACTTTATAATTTTAGTAAGATTAGTCAACGTTATTTATAAGTTAAAAAACATGTTAAGGCATTGAAAACATTATTTTTTTGAAATTTAAAATGATGCAAAAGTCAGTTTGAAAAAACGCCGAAATTTCTCATAATTTTTAATCAATTAAAGCTTTAACTAAATATTCTGAAAAATTGCTTCGAATTGCACTATTTCTACTTCCAAGGTAAAGATGAACTAAATTTGGTAGCTGTAGCTCAAATGTTTTTAACCGTAGAGTGTAAAAACACATGCATAAGCATTAATTCTTATTACAGATACATATGTATAGATATATAGATTTTCCCTAAATTTTGAGATTAGTATATCAGTGAAGTTCAGAAATAATGCATGTTACTTCCGATAAAAAATATATTAATTCTTAAAAGTTGCAAATGTAAAAATTGCAATCTAAAATATTGTTTAAAAATATTAATTTATATATTAACTAATTTATTTATTAATTATTATTATTATATTTTATTTATTTTTATTAAAATATTAATTAATTCAATTTTTATGTCAAATTCAAAATACTTGAGGGATGTTTAGAAATCGTTGATCGATTAAAAACTCCACACTATATTTAATCCAAATGAATGTAATTGTATATTGAAAAATCAGTTAATTTAAGAATATTCGTTAACTAAATAATTGTATCCCAAATAAATACATATTAACACAACTTTCTAATAACAGAGGGCCGTAATGGCCTGGTGGCAAGATCTCAGATTCGTAACGCGATTTCACTGAAGGAAAATCATGAAAGAGTATCTGATGCATGTTAAACTCTTCAAGTCCGAAAGTCCTCTGGCTGGCGCAGTTTGGAAATTTGAAGAGGTGATGCCAGGTAAAGTGTTGCCTTTTTCATCTGACTGCGGTTCAAAGTTACGAGGTCAGTCCCAAAATAACCCTAGAGTTGCTTAAGAAATGAAACGTTAATATAACTAAATTAAAACTCCTGATAGAATATTTTGAATCTAATTACGATTATCTTCCTTTATTAATTATAACTTATTGAATAATAAATTTTCTTGAAAAAACTGGATGTAAAACATTTTTAAAACATTAATTTCTTGTTAAATGTAGAGAACACAAGTCAAGAAATTTTTAAGGATGTTATACATAAATAAAGGGTATACAAATGACGGAAAAACTCAAAAAGCTAAATCCTAACCTCTTACGAGTATTTTTTTGCCTAAGCATATATAAATAATTTAAATGACTAAAATAAAATATTTGAAAAAAAAATTTGTTTTTTTATTTACCATCTAAAACATTGCTCGTGTATCAGTCTGAACTTAATTTAAGTGAAACTGTATTTTTATTTTCCAATTCTGAATAATTTCAAGTATATCTTCTAAAAACATTGCAGATATTTATTTCAGAATATTTTTAGTGGAGGTCTTTAAAAAAGCGACATATTTCTTATATATGCGTATTTTTGAAAAAAAAAAGATATTTCTAGTTAAAGGAAAAAAATAATTCGAATTGAACTGCCTAGTTTTAGATAGTTTTTACATAAAAACCGGATTATGTTTGCGCAAATTTAATTGCTCTAAAATCTGAATAAGAAAAACTAATAGAAAAAACTAAAATTTTCCATCATCTAGAACGCATGAATGAACTTAATGTTTTTCGAATGTATATAACTCTGGATATTCCATCCATTTTTAAAAAAATCCAGATCGCGTTTCTCGGAGGTTTGAAAAAAAATGCTGGATACGGCGTTTGAATTGTGTTTCAATTTTTTTTCCTCTTCTTTCTAATAAAACATTTTTTTACTGTACAAAAGTAACTCCCGATTTTGTGAGTTGCAAATAAGGCATTACTGATATTTTAAAAATCAGAATAAATTTATTTTCAAATTTTATATTATTAATAAATACACTAAAAGTGATTAAAGAAGGCATAGGTAGATTAAAAATGAAACACTTTTAAATTAATCCTTTGACAAAAAAAAAACGTTTTTTTTCCTCCCGGATAACGAATCTAGCTCATTATTAAAGGATTCGTTTCCGTAGTTTTTTACGTATAAAGCATAAACTCTCAATTATTGCGAGTTTAATTAATAGTATCCGTTTCAATTTAAAATGAAGGAAAATGTTAAGCCTCCAGTTTCATTTTTTGCATGTGAAAGAAAATCAAATCAAGCGAAACGCTTTCTTGAAACTATTCAATGTATACACTGTACAATATCTTCTAATCTCTTGGAACCGAGAAGAGAGGGTGTATTAAATTGAACTTCTTTTAGTGATTTTCTTTTCCAAGAGCAATTAAGATTACTTTGTTGCATTTTTTCTGAATACATTTGTCAATAGAAATGAATATTAAATTGAAACCGTAAAAAATGATGATACTATTTTTTTCTGCAGAAAGCGCTAGGGAAATTGTTATTGCAAAAACAAAAGGTGAAAAACTGGAATCAATTTTTAATTTATTGTTTTATTTTATCTATCTGAAGGACATGCATATGCAAGCATTGTTGAATTGTAGAAGGAAGCAGCATTGAGACTTTCATGGTACATTTCATAATTTTCTATTTTTCTAGAAAACTTTCTCAGATTATTATTAAGAAAAGGAAAATGCTTTTTTATTTATTTATATACATTTTTAAAATTTAACTTGGACATCGAAAAACTATAGAAAGATAGAAATGTTTTAAAAAATGAATGTCGCTTTTACATAACTTTTAGGTCATACTCTCGAATAATGATACTATCTACTATCCTCCCATGAAAAAAAACTATCCTTAGGAGTGAGTACAAATTTGCTTCAACTGAATCCATCATGTTACTTAAACGGTGAGTTTGGTGATAGATCCCTGGCTTCCAGTAATTAGTACCAGAAGTTTAATTTGTGTTTTAGAAGAGTTTTGAATCTGAATTGAGCGAGCTCGAATATGTGTATAGAAAATGATTTCGTTTTTGGAAAAATATTGAGTTGGTTGCAGCGACCATTCTTTTATTGTACTGTAAAGATAATCAAAAAAATTACATATTGAATGTTTTTGTGCAAATCAATGTGTTTTTGTGTCATTGCGGTTACATAGATGTAAAAATATAGATCAACAGAAAGTAAATTTCTTGATGCACGCAATTCCAAAATTTGAATGTACCCCTATTTTAAATGATAAATGCGTGCAAGAATTTTTTTTTCATCTAGCTGTCATCGTGTTGCGGTATCATTAGACCAGACTAGATATATCAGGCGAGATTAGTAGTCCACTCTTGAATGAAATGTGCTCAAATTTTGGTAAAAATCTATGAAATGTAAAAATCATATACTAAATTTTATTCATTAAATTCAAAATATTTTTGAATAAAATTTGTTGCAAACATGCAGAAAGTTGAACAAATATAATGCGAAAAATATCATTTTCAAGATCAGGGAATAGTGGAGAGAATTTTTTTTAAAAGCGTTAAATATCAAAACTATCTCTACATTCCTTATGTGAGAAAGTAAAAAAGAGACATATATTATTTAGTCTTCAAATCCTTTTACAAACAGAGAAATTTTTGAATCTCCTTGATATAATTTTGTATAAATTTCTGTTACTTTCTAAATATTCCAATTTATTTTACAAATATGTACTGTGTAGCAAGTATTTCAATATTTTTGTAAACCTTCTAAAAATCCTTTTACTTATTCCTTTTCTTTTATAAAATTATTAAACAGGATTTTGCAAATAATAAAAAGGAAACAATTCATATATTCAAAATATGTATTGTAGCATACAAAAGTAAAATAATATCTCAAATTCACTGCTTCATGTATTCCTTTTGACACAATGCACAAAACAATGAGATAAAAGCCTGACTCTGAATTCCTGTTAAAGCCACGAAGTCTGATTTTCAAGATAAATTTAGAATAATTTTAATATTAAAGTGAAATAAAATAAGTGTTTCACATAAAACTGGAAATTTACTAGCAGTTCTCTTTACGACCTTGAGCATACATTCTGCAAAGATTGATATTTGTTTAACTATGAGTTAATATTTTTTTGTATTTATTTTAAAAACATGATGGATAAAAAATGCTTTGACTGCATTTGTGATACGATTCAAAGTAATATTTAAAAGAACAATTTCATAAAAACTTAATTTCTTAAAACTGTAATTTTAATTTTCCTCAATCTTCTGATATTAATTCATTCATTTATTTATTTATTAAAATAAAAAAGTCAACACAAAACTGCATTAAATGTTTTACCGTAATATCACGAATAAAGTAAACTTTACATATGGAATTTAAGAATATATGAATAAGAAGTAAACCATTCTCTTTTCTCTCTATCTCTTTCATCATTCCCAATTAGCAAATAAATAAATAGCTTATTATTTATCTCACAGAGCTCATTGTAAATTCCATTTATACATATATATCTCATATATGATTTAAACAATATAGCATTGATAGAAATTTAATGTGATATTATTTCATTTAAAATCAGGAAAATTTATTATTATGACGAGGAAATATGTTTTATCCAAAATTTTGAAATTTAAAATCTATACTTTTTCATTAAAAAAATTAATGCATAATATTTAATTCTTTAAAATCAATTTTGCAAAAAAAGCAATTTTTTTTAAAGAGTGTACACTGATTACTAAATTATTGGTTATATGATATGTTATAAACATTATAGTATGTTATAAACATATATATGCATAGCTACACGCACGCTTCGTGGTATTTTCCAATTCCGACACATCTCATGTACAAGATATCAGTAACTCTAGAACCAGAATTCTCCGTCACTATTATGTTGGTACATCACTTGTCGATCACAGTGACCGACGTGTGGAGGAGCTTCATCTTGCATTCATATATTCTCAATAAAGACATCATGTTTCTAAAATTCTTAAATAACTTAATTCTGAAACATTGATTCATACTAATCACTTGGGACAGGCGTGATTTCATTATTGTAGTAGTGATGTTTTTGGAGAACAAATGCGTTTGCGATGGTTTATTACCTGTCACTTGGATTTGTATAAAACTCTGCTTAAAACTATTCGATGAAATCATAAAAATAAATTTCCATTTACATAGAAAGGTTAAAATAACTAAAAATTCAAAAACAAATATACAATTAACTTGCTTAACCTCCTCTATTAATATTTAAATCCCGTTAAAAACATTCTACTTTTATGAGGAGTTTTTCTTTCTGTTCGTATGTCCTATGTTTTCACACTATTTTTATTTTGATTCATTATGCAATTTTAATTGTCAATTATGTATTAGAAAAATAGCAATATCATAAATTTTTATTGGTGATATTAGTATTTATATCTTAGCAAATTCCATGATTCAAAATTCATTAATCATAAATCTTTCAAAACCACTCTACAACTATGGTTACCTATTGTGTGTGCCGAATCGATGCTTATCAAATTTATATATTAATCATATTAAATTCAGTTACATCCCTTTAGATTTTGATGTAAATATGAATCGACATTTTTAACGCTTTTATTTAAGACATATTATAGCGAAAACAATATTTTAACCTTAATTTTATAATCAAAAAATATCTTGTATTAATATCATTTTATTTCCTTACACCTTCGGGAATTGTTTTAAATTTGTAAAAATTAGTTTTGATTATAATCGTTTTTATTGCTTAATTAAAGTTAATCATAGTGAGATTTGAATACACATTTTCCATACACAGTTGCGTTACCATAATTGAAAGTAAATTACTGAAAATCTATACTTATAATAAAGATCAATGTTTGTGTGTGTGTGTGTTGGCGCTCTACAGGCCAAACCGTTGGACCTAAAACTACCAAATTTGGTACATGTCTACCTTGGAGATCGAGAATGTGCACCTCGGACCCCTTTTTCTGAAATTTTAATTAGAATTCGAATTAATTAAAATTTAAGCGAAATTTCGACGTTTTTCCGCTATAAATTCCGAAAATATTAACGCACAAACATAATTTTTACATCAATTTAAAGATTAAAAAATTAGTATTCTAATGAAATCAGTGTTTTAATGTATAACTTAAGCTTCTATTTTTAACAAATTTGTAAAGAAATATTTTAACCATGTTTTTTTAGCACGTGACCGGATAAAATATAATAAAAGAATATTAGTAGGGAAACGTGCTCTTTTAGAACTTTCCATCCATCATCTTAAAGAAAATATTAATTTCAGGCAATCAATACCCGGAATTACTTCAAGGCTAATGAATATGTGATTGAATTGAAAATTTTAGAATGCATTTCTCATGGCGAACCTGCTGGTCGCCAAAGGCGGCTAGTAATAAATAAAAAGATAGATCACTCCTAAAACATATCACTATTTCGTGGTTGGGATTGGCGGTCCAAAACTTCTTTAACATAATGCTCCTTGTTTACACTACTTTGACAGATATATTGAGCATCTTTTATATTGTACCTCTTTGATATTATTTTTTTGCCTCATTACTTAATAATTTATTTGTTTTATGAAATAAAATCTAATTTTATGAATAATAATCTGCTTTTCAGAAAATATTAAAATTTATCTTTCTGACTTTGTTCAAAGCATATTTATAATTGCCATAATATTTTATATAAGTTAAAAATGAAATGAAAATTTTTGAGTGACTATGCAACTCTTACAAGCGATTTTTTTTCGAACAGGAAAGATCATTTATGACAGTAAATCTATTGACTTTCATAAATCATAAAACCGAGGCTCATTGTTTTCCATTTAATATCGATATCTGAGAAAAGTTTGAAATGGTGCTCAGAATTTCAGATTTAAGCTTCCTTTGATAGGGAATTTTAAAATCGATTAGTTTCTCGCTTCAGAACTGGATATATTCTGCTTGCCTTTCTTCTGTTATAAATCAAAATCTAGAGCTGTAAGTAATGTTTCCCAACTTTTGAAAGCTTCTTCATTTTTTTCAAGGCACATTTTTTATCCAACCTTTTTATGATGGGCATTTAAAATTATTTATATCCATTCATTCAGATTGCAGCTGGCTATATTTCTTAAATAAAAAATGATCTAACACATTGTAATAAATATTATAAATTACTCGCTAGAAATGGGTGATAATAAAATAATTTTAACAAAAAGAGCCTATTTTTGAAAGAAGAGAAAAAAAGCAGTTTATTAAACAGTTGCAAATAGTTATACAATATAAAAAACTGTTAAAATATTTTTAACATATGTAGCTTATTTTTTAATCTTAAAAGCGTTTTATATTTTAAAATAATTCTATCTTCCAAAAAATGTCGTATAAAATGTTTATTCTACTCCAGCGTTTCTCAACACTTCAGCGTTCGAGGCCCAGTTTTCAATCATAATTTCCATCTCGCTGCCCAGTTACAATTAAAATAAAATGTATAAAACATTAATGTATATTGAGTAATTTGGTTCTGTATTTAAATTACTTTTAACTAACTGCCAAAACAAAAATAAAAACGAGCTAAAGTTTCACTAAAAACCTCATATGGTATTTTGTTAAGCTGTCGGTGAACAGATGAAGGGAATGAAAGCGTCTAAAATTTAAATATTATATTTGGAATGAAAGCCAAACAGGGAGATAATGTTAAAAGAACATTAGAGTAGAGAAATTCGTCAATGAAAGTTAACCAATATGGGATGAGCTAAATTTAAAAACTCGGAGCTCGAATAATAAAAATAAAACAGAAACATGACTAAACAAAGGTGAAAAAAAGTAACGTTTTGGAAGGGAATTCACACGACCGATACCTCTTCGAGCATACACGGAGCAAATGTTTTCTCTTAGGAAGAAGGAAAATGTTCGATAACTCAAGTTTTAATTCCACCCAGTCTCATTCAAGTCAATCCCTCTATCTGTATCTAATCTATCGGGAATGTGTATGTTATATATATTTTCTTGTTAATTGCAATTCACCATATTAAATATTCACAGAAGCAGATTTATGCAGACTCATGAATAATTTTTTAAACGGAAGTAGGCAAGAATTAACGAGATAGTCAAACATCAACAAGCATACAGAAAATGGTGGTTTCGAAAATAAAATCAAGAAAATACTCTCAAGAATACTTAAATTTTGGGTTTACCATTACTGAAGCAAACAAAGAAGAAAGTCCCCTGTGTATCATTTGCTCAAAAATATTTTTTAAAAAAAGAAATTATCCATTTGTCTTTCCTGGAAATTTAGTTCTACAAAGATATTCTATTTTTTCTAAATGTTGACATGCTGTTCAGTCAGGTTGATGCTACTTGAAAATAAAAAAAAATATCCTTAAATAATTACTTGAAATTTGCAAATAGCAGATAACACTTTCTTCTTCTTCTTTTGTTTCTATGAAATAGATTATATTCGAAAGTTGTTCGGATACGCGCTATATTTCATTCAAAATTCGAGGATGATCATACTTTTCTCTTTATAAATGCAACTATCTCCTACGAAGAATTTGTAGACGATAAATAAATCTGTTTGTGACAAGGATGCTCTTTGTGCATTTCACAATGGAACTCACGCCGCTCTCCAATAATGGATTTACTTTTTATTTACTGCATTACAAAAAACAACTTTCCATGAAGCTCCGCAATTTTTCCGACCATAAATAACGGCGCTACATATCTTAAGATTATCTGAATTCACAAAATAAAATTTTGATCTTTCTTCTGTACATTGATCTATCGTATTTATCTGTATCTGTTGAAATAAATATTTCAAAATTACCCTGTCTTTTTGAACAAACTAAGATTCTTAATACTAGCCACCTTTGCCAATTAGCTTGCTTACCCAGATTGCTGACTCTTGTAATGATTATTATGTAAGACTTTTTTTTCACCCTGATATTTGGAACAACTAAAAAAATTGAATCCATTTGTTGCACATTTCTATGGATGCAAATTAAAAAGTGTATATCGTACAACACAACAGTAGAAATGAAAATCGCATTGTAGAATTAATACCTGAAGGGAGCATATTCAGTTAGCTTAGTTTTAAAATTAGCAAAGGCATCCGATTGAAGGTTTCGATACACGAATTTCATCAAAACATTAAAAATATCGGTAGAGATAACATGTTACATTAAATTAAAAAACATAAAAAATAATTAGAAATGCACAGAAATGAAATTAATATCATCAAAAGGGCGGCATTTTTGTAGTTTCAAAATAAGGATAAAAAAATTTTGGGAAAAAAAGACCTTCACTTTCCCTAGTTAAATTAGAATGTCTAAGTTTCATTAATTAAAGAAGCATTGAATTAAGTGTAGCTATTAAGCATCTAATAACACAGTTTGAAACATTAGTATAATGATTTGTTTATGTTAAAAAAATTATGCAAATCTTTTCTGCCAGAAACGGAAGATTACAGTTACAAATGCAAGTTATTTTTATACTTCGAAGTATGCGAATTTTGAGTTTGACGTCAAACACGACGCTTTAGAGACAGCGAATTTGACTTTACTTTCAACTTAATGTAAATCAAAGCGGGAAAGAATGATCCACTATTCAGTAAGAACGTTGTTTGGATGAGTGCGAAGTCTTTTAACCTAATCAATAGCTTCGTAATCAGTAGCGAATCAGTAACTGCTGGCCGGTTAGAGGGGCCATTGGAGTTTCACAAAATGTAATTTCCAGGATCTCGAACCGTTTTTGGAGTTTGGAAGTTGTTGATCAGCAAGTTGGAGATCAGGGCAAGGGCTTAAACTTGCAACAACACTTAGTGAAGGCCGTTATTTAATGCTAATGTCTCGAAGAGACAAAAATATGGACGTAACACTTCTTCAAATAACACCTTCTATCGGCTATGGATACCACAGTTTCCACACAACTGTTCGAAACTGTCTTCACTCTTTATGCTCACTGACCAATAATGCTTGTCACGTTAACAGCAAGGTACCGTTGAATTCATATTGAAGGGCCAACAGAGCACGTGATGTGGAGGAGAAATGAATTTTGCAATATTCTCTTTTTTTGAATGGTATATAATGGAATACCTATTGATGACCGCACCGATCTCCATATCGTTTAAAACGATGCTCTGACCGGTCGCGATGTAGGAATGAGATCCTGGGGCCTATTGTTGTCCCTTACGTTGCAGCAGTCAGAGATTATTTCATTTAAATGAACGACAATTACAGAGTGTATCGTGCTAACTTGGTACAGGATCACTTTTTGGAGGAAATAATCATTCGAATAAATTTGCCAGCTAGTTATTCGGACATAAACCCAATCGAGCATGGTTCCGACATTCAAAGGCAGACGAAAACTGGATGCCTACCATCCACATAAACTCTCCAAAAACTGGAAAAAACTCTTATGTTGAGAACTTTTGGGACAGAATACCCCAACCATTCATTAATAGCCTCATTGACTCGATGCTTTAAAGGTCTTCAACATTTCTGGATGTCCAGGGAAACCATAAATTCTACTAAAAATATTTTCTTTTCTTATTTTATCTCTTCTTATTAACTTTTAATATTTTTAATAGTTTTCTTAACTTTTTATATTTTTAATAGTTTTCTTATTAACTTTTTAATATTTCTTAATAATACGCCTTTTTGTCAATCCCGAAAAATAAATCAGAAATGCAATTATATTATATGATATATCTTCTTTCCAATACGATAAAATTAATTCCAATAAAAGCAAGATAATTATTCTTTATTTATATACTTTTTTCAGATTCGTGTCATTCTGTATTTTTTTCTGTACATTTACTCATAGCTTTCTCTCCTGGAATTAAAAATAGAAATTAACCACTTAGATGATGAATTAATTTGGCTTCAGCTTTATGACTTAAACATATTCTAGAAATATTTTTTAAGTTATAAGGTCCAAACTCCGAAATGAAAAATATTACAGAAACATTGAAAGTCCTTTTCAGAAACAGTTTATTTTTATTATAGAAGTATATAGTTTATTTTTACCACATTAAGTACACGTAATTATTTGTAAGATAACAAAAAATTACATATACTTAATTTGAATTTGTATTTTATTTCCTTTTTAATTTATTCATAAAAATTAACATACAATCAAGACACATTCATATGTCCAAGTTATTCTCCTTATTACATTTATTCATGATTTTAATAACATAAATACTCTAATTGTATGAAAGAGGTTGATCTGCATCCTTTCATTTTCGTTTGCGATATCTTTAATTTATACATAAAAGAATAATAAATTTATTGTCCATTCCAAGAATCATCCTTCCATTATCAAAATTCTGTTTGAAGTTTTTAAACAATGAGTTACGGAATACATAGCTACAAAGGATTCCTTGTATCCATATAGAATTATGATTGATAAATGTCAAACAATTTCAATTCCCCATATTCATATTCTAAGAATAATGCATTGCTCTGTCATAATCCTCTGTATAAATTTGTATCTCTAATTTTAAATATTCTAAAAAGCTACATTAAATGATGATTTCAGAAATATTTAAAGATGATGAAATGAAGAATTACGATTTAATGACGTCTAACCTATCATCGAATTATTTTTGGTAAGACAGGAAACAGATATTTGAAGTCCTCTTCCTAAACTTTTGATTAATTATAAGTTAGAGACAATTCACTGTGATACAGCAAATTCAGTCATCCGTTTATGCACATTGTATCTCTAGAATCCGATTTTAATGTTTTTCTGTCAAGTACATTTCCATATTTTTTAAAGTTTAGTATATATTTAAAACTTTATCGATGCATTCGATATAAAAGAAAATTTATATTGTAATTTTTCTAGGCATATCTCACTGAATCTCTTTGGAAAATATACAATTCAAATCGCATCGAAGTATGTTGATTGGCCTACAATTTCAAACTGAAATATTCAGTTTGAAATATTTCAAACTGTTATTATTAACTGTTCAATTTGTTAGTCAATAACATTATTCGAGTATTATTTATGAATGCATTATTAAAGCATTATTTATGAATGCATTATTAGAGCATTATTTATAAAAAGTGCATGAATGATATATTTGTAAATATCACTGAGGCATTCTAAATTGCATTTATAATTTCAATGAATAAAGAATTTCCAAAAACATTGATGCATTCTAAATATTATTGATGTTTTATTACAGAATAATTTAAGAATGTTAGTGCATCAAGGATATTTTTCTAAATGTGACAATTAGAACCAACTACTCCATAAAAATTTCATTTTGAAAATTTTTAAAAGCCTCGCTTGGTGATCGAAAGAGATAAAAATAAATTACGTAATTTCAATCGTTTTTCGAGTTGCAAGAATATGCCTATTTCATATGGCGTTGAAGTTTGTTATAGATCATAATTCAAGTTGGCATCCTCCAATGAGCCATGCTGTTTGTGACTTATTGAACTAAAGCGGTTTTGCAATTTAAATCGTGGAAATATAATAAACTAACTGGTAACCGGCGCGTTGCTGCCACAGAAGAAATAGTTTGGGAAATTACGTTTGGAATTTTGAAAAAAGTTAACTTGTTTAATTAAGAATGAGAGAAAGAATGACATTAGATTTCTTTTCACCAATGAATGCATACATTGAAATTAAAGGATATATAAAGAAAAAGAAGATATAGTATATATTCTATTTTTATTATTCTATTCTTTCAATATTCATTTTTATATATTAGATTTGTGTATTTTAGAATTGTAATTCGCGGTGATCTTTCTGAATGGTAATGAAAGAAACTACTTATTGTATCTCACGATTCATTTAATATTCTTTCAGCTTTCTCAATTTTAATGATAAAAAATGTGATTAAAATATTTTCTTTTTAAAAATGATTAAATATAAAAATACATTTATACCTTAAAATCGTTAATATAGTTTAAAAGAAAATTTTTTGAAAGCTAAGATGGTACAACACGATTTGTAATATAATGTTGAAAAAAATCGTTAGTTAAAATTTTAAACTTATAGGATTGGCTCCCCTAAAACTTTCTCGCACACTCTCTGACAAAACTGTTTCCTCAGAGAAAGATTTACATAGCAATTACGTACAACAGCTACGAAACATTAACGTCGAGGTTGAATTTAACATCTTTACTGAATCTGTTGAGTCTCCTTTCAGAGTTAATAATCCTTGGTTAATAGATTCGGTAAACAGATCCATAAATATTTTTTATATATTCATAATTTTACTATGCCTATAACGATTCCGCAAGTACAAGTAATAAATATTCAAAGTTTCATCGCAATCGGATGAGCGGCACGGCAGCGCATAAGAGACATACAGAAAACATACTTTTTAATTTATACAGGTAATGTGCTGCATAATGCTTAAGAATTATTTTTTTTTCAGGGTATTCCAAAATGTTTTTTTTAAATATAAATCAAGAGAAAAGAGATCTTATAATTATTGCGTCTTTAATGTCAACGAATATTGATCAATAAAATTTCTTCGAGAATTTCAACTTATCTACTATTTCGTTCTCAAAAACCATATTTCTAAATCGGAACAGCATCAAATGACATTCATCCAGTTGCGTAAATTACTTTTTTAAATTAAACGAGTTTCAATCGGAAAAGAGGGATATTGTCTGGAAAATAACTCTTAAGTTAAATGGACGAAATTGCACCGTTCTAAAGTTCATCTATTTCAGAAATTCGTTCTAGACGTCTCTTTTTTCATTGATTATTGGTTTAGGGTGTGGGAGAGTATTTGTTTTCAAGTCGCAATCTGTGCTCGTCTGGAAAAACTCAATAACGTCATGGGCGGTCAATGAAAACAAAATATATGGTACATTTTTTTTTTCTACTTGATGGGAGAAAAAAATTCACTTTTTCCAGTCCATACAGATATTTGTAATAATGGAGCGTACGTTTACGGAGCAATTTTATAAGTAAAAAGCACGATTTTTAAAAACGAGAATTTGTGAATACTTTTGAATACATTGGGATATAGCATCTATTACAGATATGATTTGTTTTCTTCTTTACTTGAGATCTAAAAGTGAGTACCGTTTTTCTCTGATTGTCCAGTTTTTTGAAAAATCACTGAATAGCTCGTATTAATAAATGAAACTGATATAAACTGCTTTAAATTATGATTTATCTGGAATTTTATTTTGAATGGATTCTTCCCACCTTATCATCATGTTAATATGGTCAAATTAGATTCAAGCAAAAAAAATCGAAATATGTATATATATAATTTTGTAAGCATTATGTTTTATTAAATTGTTTTTAATATTATTTTTTTAAAAAATAATTTGAATTTTTAAAACATTATTTACGTTATCTTTATTTACTTTGTGATTGTTGTATTTATTCTTCATTTGTATTTAATATTTTATTTTGTTTATTTTGTTTATTGTTTATTTTGGTTTATTTTGGATAGAAAATGTTTTTATATAATACATTGAATTAATTTTATCTCTTATTATTTCTCCATTTTGTAGAACCTTTTAAAATTATAAATCACATTACATTTACTAACAGTCCCTTTTAAAATTATACATCACATTACATTTACTAACAATCCCTTTTAAAATTATAAATTAAAATAGATTTACTAACAGTACAATTTAATGAAATTTTGATAATATATACAATGAAATTTTGATAAGGATTTTTCTGCATGGGCCAATGGAAACACAGATATATTTTTAAAGAATGTGCTCACTGAGCAGTTTCTTTCATCCCATTACTCAGAGGGTGACAAATTATATGCACATATGCTTAAATACTGTTGGAATTAAGAGTATCAATGCCCTATTTCTCGTACCATTTTCATGTTCTTGGTATCATTATAACTTTACTATTGCCTTAAAATAAAATAAAAATATTCATTTAAGAATCCGGACCTACATATCAAGATGTCTACTATATATCTTGCGTGTAGAAAATCTCTCTCTACCGAGCACGATTGTTAGAAGTGCAGAAAAATACAGGCACTAATAATCAATGTCTTTGTTGTGCTAACATTTAATCTAAGTAGAGACAATGCTCTAAGGATGTTTATCTGATTAATTGAGTAACTGCTTTCAAAATTGAGAATTGTAGTTTGGTTAGGTTTTAATAAATAAATTGAAAATGATGTTTATTATTGAAATTACCTACCAATTTGAATATCATGACATTCCCAAAACAATCTTAAATTTAAATAGCTTACAACCTCGCGATATTAAAATGTGCAATATGTCCATCAAATAAATAAATTTATAATTTTGATGACATTTACTTTGAACAGCATCATTTCAGTTTAGATCCTTCAATATTTACTTTCCAAGAACGTGCCTGTGTTTTCATCCTGAAATTTCATTTTAATCCCGAAGAAGAGCCTCCTGTGCTATATCGGAATATATAATTTAAAACGACAACAAATCAAAGACGTGATGAAATGAAAAATTTTCAGAAGACATTGTTGATAAATTTTCTTGAAGTTGCAGCTCTGAGATTCATCAAACACTCTACAGATTTCCTTGCCAAAGAAATTCCAGTGATATTGATACGTTGTTTTTGTTGTTTTCAAGAGCACGTGTCATTGACAAGCCCGCTGATTGCTGTCAGCGATTTTATGCCGAAATTAGCGTCCCTTGTTTATTAGTAGCGCCATCTAGTGCGAAGGGTACGACTTAGCTACTTCATGCTTCACATTCGTTTGCACAGCTCCTTTTTACAGGGGGAAGCACATTCACGCTACTCACAGGTAGATCACAGAATAACAACCATGCCCGAACCAGGACCCCACAGAACACTAGAAATACACACTACTCCTTAGCCTGGATGCCGGCAGTGATATTGATATAAAATTAATCTTATATTATTTGAGTTGAATGATATTCATCATGAAAGACAAAGATGATTGAGTTGACTAAATGACAATTGTATTGTAATCAAATAATTGACAGATAAGTCTAAATTGGCTTATTGTTTGAGGTTTCGAAGCTAATGAATTGCATATATTTATTACTCATTATATCTCCCTTATGTTACCTCTATATTTATTCATTTCTAGATATTTATAGTATTTTTATATGTAAAGTTGATAAAATATTGCAATTTTTGAGTTAATGCAATTGCAGTAATTCGGGGTAATACCACGCACCTTCAAAAATATGACTTGAGCATTCCTAACAATTTAAAAATGTTATAGGTAATAATAAAATGTGCATCTTAATTGCTTTAATACTAAGAACTAGCTGCTGCCGGTGAAAAAATAATATTAAGAGCAATCAATCGATAATTTTGCAATCTTTATCGAAAGTGGATGAACTGTAAGACAGCATATAAAATAAGAACAAATATTCATTTTTACATGTTAGATTTATGCATTCTTTCAGAATTGTAAAGCTTGGTGTTCTTTCAGAATAGTAATGAAAGAAACTATTTACTGTATCACCTGATTCGTTTAATATTCCTTCAGAATTCTCAGTTTAATTTTAGAAAATAGGATTAAAATATTTTCTTTTAACGTTGATTAAACATAGAAAATCTATTCATACCATTAAATCATTAATGTATGTAAAATAAACGACTTAGAAATAAGGAACTGACGTTTAAGAAATGAAAATTTACTCACCTCTAACCGAAGATTAATTTGAATCTTACGCAAAGAAAGTAGACCTCAAAGGATATTTTTACCGTTTTAATGCAACGAATAAAGACGAGCGAATTACGAATACAGAACGGACGACTGATCGAATACAAAATCCACCGGAAATATGAATAAGGAAAATGCATAGACAGCAAAAAATAATGAAAACTAAAGTCATTTTGCTGCTGCTTTTTCATTGGCACCACTCCCGTCTGGCCGGATAAGTCAACAATGTAGTTAAAAAAATTGAGTTATTGAGTAACAAACATCCAACTATCCATACATCCAAATTTTCAAATGTATAATATTGGTATAGATTCTACTGAATCTATTGTGTCTCCTCAGCTAGTTATTTAAATAATAATCCTCACTAAATAGATGCGGTTGGGATCCAATTTTCTTTAAAATTTTCAATAATTGAACTATACCTACAGCTATCCCGCAGATGTAAGCAATAAGCTGACCAAGTTTCATCACAATCGGATGAACGGCTTAGAAGGGCATGAGAGACATACAGGCAAACATTCATTTTTATTTATACAGATGAATTAAATTATTTGGCTAAAATAAATGATAAATTTACACTCTCTGGCAGATGCATAATAGCCCTCATTATGCATTGAACAAATGTATACCTATATAAAAAGAAATTATTTGAATTGTTTGATTTTGATATCCACTCTAAATTACTCTCTAAATCCACTCAGAATTATGCCATTTAAGGTTTAAAAACATGAAAATATATATTCACATGGCGAATATCTAAACATCCTGCTTAAAATTAAAATCCTATTTTGATTAAAATTTTAAAAAATACAATTTGAGTATTAAAGGAGCAAAGCCATGTAAATTTGCAGTTTTTAATGGTAGTTAGATGCAACACATGCCAGAATGAAGAAAGAGTTCGGCGAATTCTTCTACATTGAGTTGCAACGCACATCTTCCAACAGCTAATTTTGTTAGGGTATTCGAGGGAATATGAATATCTATTATCGCGATAGCTTAAGATGAAGACGAGGGTGGAGACTAACAAACATCATTTATAACAACCTTTTCTTTAAGGAGGAGTTTCATTCCGTTATCAGATTAGTAGTTTCTCTTCCTTACTATATCCTCTTGAGAAAGCAAACATTCCTTCTTATATGGCAAATTCTCATCTCCGGATTCATTGTAACTAAATTAAGAGAAAATTGTTTTTATATGTTGTATAAAAATAAAATAATATAATCAATTTTAATAAACCACAATTGATATGATTATAACAATTGCATAGAATCGTTGATACGGATATTTGAAATAAAATGTGTAAATATTCAATGCAATTCTTTTATAACCATGCTCACGAGTTTCACATGCATAGAAATATCTCGATTTATCCTAAATATTTCCGAACTTATAAGTGAGGATTAAAGTGTTCAAAAGCTCGACAGTTCGATACAAAAATTTCTCACGATCACAAACACCTGAAGCATTCCATTGATTCTTAATTTAATCATGCAAACAAATTTATTCCAGAAACAAAAATTATCTTCTAATTTAATTATAAAAAAGATATAGTTACGGCATAAAAATCATCTAGATACATTTGATTAGATTCAGCAAGAATTCTTTCTCACATCATCATTATTTAAGTATTGGATATGAGGTTAGTTAATTTTAATTTGATCAAACTTCTATTTTGAAACTACATATGGTTTTATATTGAAATCAATCCATTTATTCTAAATCATGATGAAAACGAGGATGACAATTCACAAAGTCAGCACTCTTTCTCGAAGTCTCTGCATCATACAAGATGTTTGTATCAAATACTGTATAATTTTATTGGTCTTATGCTTATTAATCTAAGTGGTATTTCAGGTTCCTTTGACCGGATGGTAAATTGTTGGCTTTGAAACTGGTGGATTTCAAATTCGGTTACACCGTATTAACGGGCCCTGGAGCACGCTAAATCCGTTGAGGTCAAATTTCAACCCGCTGCTGTAGTACGGAAGTTTGGATATGGGTGTCAGTTTAGGTGTCATCCTAATCATTTGACGGTGGCTCAAAATTACGAAGTCCACAAAGCCCAAGCGTTGCTTTAAAACGAGACTTTAATATAAAACAAAGACGTAATAACAAAACAAACAATTTTTGTAATTTTTCATATCAGAAGTAACATTGTGTCAAGATAATTTACAATACTTACTTAAAAAATATATCTAAAATTGTTCAGTTATGAAATACGAGTTTTCTGAAAAAAATTTTACACTAATTTATTTACATATAAATTAAAGTAATTTCGTAAACGATGAAATCGCACTTTTGCAGATTTATTATAACACTGCCTTCAGTTTATAAATGGCTAAATTCCAATTCCTAGTATATGGCTAATAATTTGATATTTTTTAAATCCAACATTCTGTATGCATTCCTGGCCATAATATGGTGTAACACGTTTACGACGCGCAATGGTGTCGTAAAAATTCCCCTGATCCCAAAGAAGCAGAAGTAAGTTTCAGTTTTGGTTGATGAAGTGTCAGTTAGAATGGAACCGAAAGTGGTTGTATACTATATAAAGAATTTGTGCACTTAAAATTAAGTATGTAAAAAATTGTCTGTGTCCTCGAATATTAAATAAAAAAGATTAAAAAAAGAGCATGTTTTGATTAATGATTTCGATGTTTATGTGTACTAATTCATATTGGATTACCTTTCTTCTTCTAATTTAGGAGTTTCCGGAAAAATAGGAAGAATAAATTTTCTTTTACATTTCGATGTTTTTGAATTTGAAGCCTTAAAATCCCAAAACATTGTGTCAGGACACAAGAGTCATCTTAGAATGATGGGACAATTTAGAAACATAAGAATCAGTTCAATATCCTTCTTTCGATTAAACGAAGTTGGGTCACAATATCAATCCTGTTATTTCGAAGCCCATTTAAAAAATTATAAAAATTTTAAAAATATTATTTATAAAATTTTTTTTAGATATTCAATTTTTCCTATGTCATTTAAATAACATGTAATTTTTTTTTTGTGTGTTCTTTAATACAAGCAGAAAAAACGAGACGATACAACTTTTAAATTTCTTTCAGTTGGTTTTGGGTTAGATAAGCAGGAATATCTTGGTTTAATCAGATTAGCACAAAACGTTTCAAAAAATGTAAATACCATAAACCCTGGTCAAAGAATACGTAAGATGAATTGTATTTGACTCAATAAATTATGCCAAATATCTTTATCATGTAATAGTTCCATATGGCAGATGAACCAGATTCCAAGTAGATCACTATATTACAGTTCCTTATGATAAATGAAACTACGGAGGAATCAATTATCAAACCTGAAACTCTCTGTAAGAATTTAAAAATATGTTCCCATGACATATTTCCCTGCAGGGCCTCATGTGTCTTAACTATTTGTAACTCTATATGAAAAGTAAAGGATGCTCTATTATTATAGATAAAATAAAATAAATATAAAACTATTTCTTTACTACATTGTTATCTCGATACTAGCTTTTGAGATAATTCCTTATTCTGAATAAAAGAAGCTTTTCATAGAATTAAGCTACTGATATTTTTCGAAAATTATCAGAAATATGAATATAAATAACCATTAAATCGGCAAAAACCAGTCTTGATATTTCATTCGATTTAGAGAAATTAGAAAGTAGAAATTCTAAAAGATACATTAAAATATTTAATTAAATAATTGTAAAAGTTTATCAAAATGAAGTGATATTATCTAATTGAAGTTCAGATTTCCATCTATGAAGTTCAAATTTCCATTTAAGTGTGTAAAAATACCAGGCATCAACTATAAGTTTTTCAAAATAGCAAAAATAAAATTTAAAATTATGAAATCAGTTATAATTTCTTATTAAATTTTAGTCAAAATTATATAATTAAAAATATTATTTTTTGATTCATTAAAATATGACTATTAAAACTATTGATTAAAATATTTTTAATGCAAAAAAAAATGTTTTTATGTGTTCATATATGAGCTCAGCGATATAATCTTTGTTTCAGCAAATTTTGATAATATTTAACGTTTCTTATATTTAATTTAAAGTTACGTAATTAATTACAACATTTTAAAATATAATCTATGCAAATAAGAATTTTTTTTCAAAAAAATTAAAGTAATTTTAACATGACTGTTTTTTGGATATATTTAGACTATTACTACTAGATGCACTCTTTGTTTCTCGAGCGAACTTTCATCTCAAATATTTTTATCATAAAAACTCGTTTTCAATAAAATATTATATACAAAATCCTTTTTTCCATCTGAACCTTTTTTCAATTTAAAATAAAATATTAATTTAACCAGGAGGGTTTTTAAAATATTCAATATTAAATTTCAATAATCAATCTTCCCCTTGACTTTTAAATATTTTTTATTAGCATAATTCAAAAGTTGTCCTCAAATACTAAAGTATAAGAAAGTTTTGTACGAAAATATTAGAAAATTATTAAAAAAATTAGTTTATTATATCTATCATTAATATTTTTTTTATCTCAACAGATTTTATATAAAAAGAAATTTCTAAATTACCTGTCACCTGAGTCGGTTCAATTGTTTATTGATTTTGAAAAGTTAATTGAAATTGAAATTAAAAATTTCATTCAAATGCATTTTTTAACAATAAAAAAAGAAATATTTTAAAAAATTTTAAGAAGAATAAAAAATTTTGTCTTCTTAAAATTAGAAGAATTTCTTTTTTCTCCAAAAATAATTTTCTTTAAGGTTTCTTTTCATATATATACACACACATATATATAATATAGAATCACAATTTCAACAAATAGAAAAATAATCCGGCCTGAAGACTTTTTCAAGGGTCACCCTCAGGCAAGGATTCAAAATAAGGGATTTTTTGTGAGGAATCGGACAATGACCAACAGTTAAGATCCCTCGTGAAATTAAAATCCCCTAAAAATTAAGGCAAAAGAAACATAACAATTTTAACTGCAAAAAACACAAAAACAAAGCAACATTAAACACATCACTAGATAAAATAAAAATGTATAAAATAAAACTGCATAAGAATATTCAACCAAAAATTAAGTCGATCCCCCCAATTAATTAAGAAAACAAAAAGGGAAAGAACATACCAGCAACAGAAGAACTCTCACAACATTATTTTTTGCGGTTGAAATTAGTATGTCTTTTTTGCCTTAATTTTAGGGGGATTTTCGGATCACGAGGGGTCAAAACTGCTGGGCAGTGTCTAATTCCTCGCAGAAAAAAATCCCTTATTTTGTATCCTTGCCTGAGGGTGACCTTTGAAAAAATATTCAGGCCGGATTCTTTTTTATTTGTTGTAATTTTGATTCTATTGTATTCCTTTTTACTTAGCTTAGATTGTTAATTAATTTAGATTCATCTGTATTTTAGTTGTAGCTGCATTTGTGCTCACTAAATAAAATGATTGATTTTATTAAATTTTAAATTTGTCCGAATCCAAATCAATTTTTAGTTTCGATTCTTGTTTTTAGTTTCGTGTTCGTAATTAGTTTCGTTTACTTAATTATACTAATTTCGATTTTTCTTCATAAATAGATTATATTTCATTTTTGTGAACTGCTTATTGTTTAATTTCGATTTCGATATAATTAGTTTCGATTTAATTTTTGTTTATTGATAAACTTCTGCTATTTGAAAATCTGATATTATTTGAAAGAAGGGGAAGAATATTGTGTGAAAATTTTGGTTCTATTAGATGGAGTTGTGGAATATACATGCACACATATGTTTTTAAAAATTCCTTTTATGGATATTAAGAAAATTTGGAGTGGCTTCACTATCAACGCCAGTATTGTTTTATTAAAATTACCATTGAATATTTATTGAATAATCAGTATTCAATATTGAAATAAAGATTATGATAATTTTGAAGCTTTTTTTCTCTAAAAGCTTTAAAAACGGAAAGAATAATTATTGTGATTACTCTTTTTTATTGACAGAATAATATTGACAGGTATCATTCCTTTTTTAATTAAAACGAACTCTGTTAATAATTTAGTATATTTAATCACGTAATTTAAGAACCAAATTGTATATTGGTGTTATCCATACCTTAAATAATTAAAAATTCAGTGGCTTAATTTAAGTTTCCAGTAAAATATATTTTGCTTTTTATGAAAATCATTTAACCTCCCTACTTTGATTTGTTTCCAAAGATAAATATAGATGGCGCAGCTTTCCCTAGTTACATTTGAAACATCGGCGCTCCTTGCAACGAAATGTTTCTTGTCTTTGAGTGAAGACAGTGTCCAATGAGATGCTGAGAGAGAGGAAGCCTCTCAAAGAGGTTGGCGGCTGTTACGAACAGTTGAGAGAAAATGTGCTAAAAACGTGTTTCTCTCTTTGATAGTAAAAGAGAATTTTAAAGATTTTAAATAAGTATAAAACCTTCATTATATATCGACAGTAAAGATTATAACCTCATGAATGATTATGAAGCACCATTTCGAAGGGTTTGAAAGAACATGTGAGGTATCAACTGGTAGAAAATTAGGCGTCTTGTAGCATATTTTCTTAAATGGACAAATATTAGAGATTGGAGGCATGATGAATTCCTTGGCATTTCCTTGAAGAATCTAAAATAAAATCGCAAAAAAGGCTGCAAAGATTAATTTCTATTGTTTAATAAAATTCAGAAAATAATTTTTAAACTATTATCTTCGAGTCAATACAAAGAATCTTGTAAATATACAGAAATAAGACATTCACATTATTTTCAATGATGAGTGAATTTAAAATCAATCCAAGAAATGGAAAATTGCCATTTCTTCGCAAAGTAAGCATAAATTTAATGCTACCTGGATAAATACTGAAAAAAAACTCGAATGTTTTTTTTTATTTAAAATAAAATCTTTTAGACATCATTCAAACTTTGAAAGTGAAATGACACCGAACGGAAACTGGACGATGACTGAAAAAGGAAGTGTTATTTCCACGCCAAGATTCGAATGGTTAAGGAAAAACAGACTTTTCCTCATACTCCTCGTGTTTGCAATCTGCATTTTCATACTAATGGCTGCAGCAGGAATCTCAATATACTTCTTATGTAAGTATTGTTCATTTTTTAAACATTTGCTTTAAATAAGGTCAAAATTACCTTTTTTTACGATGATGCAAAAAAGCCTATTTAAATTTAAAAACATCGGAGCATAATTAGAAGATATAATACTATTTAATGATGTAAAAATTAAATAAATAGAAATTTATAGTATTAAATAAAAATATTACAGAAGGCATCATAATATAAAAAAATGTGATTTAAAATCTGCAAAAAAATTTTTATAGATGTAATAGAATAATAATAAACATAATAAATAAATAATTATCAAAATTTAAAAACAAATATGTTAACATTTTTAAATATATTACTTAAAATCGATTTTGTATAATATTAAAAAAAATATTAAAAATCTATTTAAATAATTTCCTTGTTGTTGTTTTTTTCCTTCTTTTTTCCAATTTACTTGCTTTTCTTCCTCCTATGGAAATCAATGAAAAATTATAATTTTAATATGGCTATTTTTTATATTTAAAACATTTATTTTGAATATTAAAACTGTTTTTCTTACACTATTCACTCCAAAGGGATTTTTTTACATACATCATGATTTCTCCAATATTTTAAAAGTAATGCAGGGAGGTGAAAAATCAGAGGAAATAATTTATTTTATAAAAATTAACTCTCCTTGTAACGACTTCAACATTGAGTGGAATAATCAGTGTTTTAATTTATAATATGCTTATTATAATTCTAAAACTTATGAAGTTCTCCATTCTGAAAAAATATGTTAAGCATTTTTCAAAGTTTATCTTAAATATGATTATTTCTATATTTTCCTCTAATAGACGTCACTTTTAATAGAAGAAAATTTGAGGTAAAATAATGAAATTTTCTTCTCTTAATTTATTTTTTATTGCTTTTCTTTTTATAAAGTTAAAGTGGTTGCAGTTATTGTTGAAGAAATATTTTGCAGAAAGAAAATACGTCAATCTCGTGAAAACTGTTATCTTATTAATAATTTTACTAGATAGCTTTTATGGGAGCAAAAATTAATGGTATTCAAATCTTATTTTGCTTAATGTATTTTTGACAGCTATGAATCCAAACGTAGCGAATTATTTTACCTTTTTATTAACTGTAAACTTGAATCAAACAATATCTAAAAAGTACGAATCAGTTTATGGTTCTATAGTTAAAGTATTACCCGAAACAGATCGCCAAACAAGTACTATATGAAAAACAATGCTAAAGCATATATCATTGAACAACTAATATAAATAGAAACGTTTAAAAAAATATAAATCAGAAAGATATTGCTCGAAATATATTGGCTTATAAATGTATTCGCCTTTTATTACAGTTTATATCTTTCATCGCTAAAGAGAGATTCTTATATTTTGTCGTTATACTTTATTTTTTGGGAAAATATTTGTTATCGGCATTTAATAATTTGTCTAAATTACGAATACAATGTTTTTGTACAAAATGAAGACTCAGAATTTTATGTCCAACGGTATCTGAACCTCATTGCTTGAATATGGACGTGTAATTAATTTCTGGATTACGGCATATTTTCATATTTCGTAATTTTTACAAATTTAATCTTAGAATTATATTCCCACATAAAATTAGTAATAAAATTCTATAATGTAAAAAAAAAATATATTGTTTGTTGTCTCTGAAATATGAATAGTAAGCGCACTTCTTATATATTTCCGCATCTTGTTTAAAAATGTAGACGTATCATAACTCAACCCTTCTTCTCTTATTTATTTACATTAAAAATCCTTCTGATGCTTATTCCACTATTCCCATGGGTTGGTGGTCTCCTATTCAATTATATCTATTACATTCCGAGATTTTCAATTTAGTGCATTTATTTTTACGATTACAGATTTTTCTTATGTCATATTTTTTTTCTTAAAATATATAGTATCTTTGTTAAAAAAATATTTGAACTCATTTGCAAACCTCACCTTTAAATATTAATTTTCAAGAATTGCGCAGTCAGAGTGTTAAAATTATACTTAGTACTTTTTAAATATATGTGTACTTTGTTTTTCTAAGAGAACTTATTCTTATAACGACTAATCTCAAAGGATATTAAATCATTGCTTTGCAAACGGTTTGAGGATTTATTAGCTTACAAACATAATTTTGATAAAATGTGAAATGTGCTAGAAAATTTTACTTTGTTCTGGTCTTAAAGCTCAATTCCAATTTGTTAAAGCAGCTTACAATTCCATCCAAAATTTAAACCTAACAAAAACTCTTACACTAAGCCACAAAGTAATATTGATATTTAATAATGAATTAAAGTGGAAATTAATGAATTTTCTTGTGAAACACTGTTATTTTTACATTGTCTCAAGTTAAAAATGCTTAAAACAAAAATACCGAAGCAATTTTTTTTTCCTGCAATATATTTTTTTTCCCTACATTCATCGTTGTTTTGAGATTATGTCACTTAAATTCATTTTGACAAAATCATATCAATGTCGTGATACTTCATGGCAAATTTTACTGCTGAAGCATTTGCCATGGTCAAACTTTTAAACAAGTTTACCGTAACAGAATAGGCAGTGTGAGAATGTGAACAGTTAAGGTCCCGGAAATTAAATTCTGAAAAAAAAAGTACGTATTTTGATAGTTGTTTCATTTCTTTCCTTGGCTCTTTGCCACGAGTATTACTTTCCCGCCGCTTTTTTTTATATTTTATTTCTGTAACAAATGTTACTTTAATATTTTGTTTCAAAGACATAAATACTTTTCGACATTTTAAGGGCAAGAAATCCTACGACAAAGCGGGATATATATATATATATATATATATATATATATATATATATAATATTTTCACGATTTATTAAAACATTTAGGGAAACCCTTAAAAGCTTCACATCATTTTAATCTTAATTGTTTTTAATTTTTATAATAAATGGTTCATTAGTTAAGAAAATATTACTGTCTTTTGTGTTATAACTTTTTTTGTTTAGAGATGAATCCTTTAATTGATAGATCCTTTAATTGTTTAGTAATCATTGATTAAATAAAGTTCATGATTTTTACTAATTGTTCGAAGTGCAAGCTTGAAAATAATAATTCTTTTGAAGTTGCATATATTTTGTTAGTTGAAAGGCGATTTTTTTATTTTTGTATAAACAGCTCAAATCATTTTTGCAGCTGTTTAGATGTTAGGACATTTTCACATTTCAAGATGAATTATAACATTATAAATCATTATAACTCGCTTTTAAGACACGAAGAAAGAGATCAAAGGATCACAACATTAGTGATATGAAAATTTTAAATTCAGTAAAATCGAATAAATGAAAATCTTATGTGTTGAGTTACTACTTGTAGTGCCCATTGTAGAAGTGGCTTGACATAAAATGCATTTACACTACTAAGTTAAAGAAAAGTATCTAACTATATATCAATAATGTAAAAAATGTTTGCGACACATAAATTTATTCAATAAAATTAGTTCCGATTTTTCTAAAGTTCAGGCTACAAAGCTATGAAACGAACCATGCATTATCTTAAGCAAAACATTTCAGGGCTGAATATGTCAAAACTAAACACATCAGGCGTTATTGTAAATCCCAGACGGAAGACATGTAATAAGCTGAATAATTTTCATATTAAATTTGCCCTTCAAACTTTTTCGGAAAACAAACCTTTAGAAATTGAGGAAATATTTTGCCTCAAATGGAATAAGTTGAGTTTTAATTAATCCATATTAATGGGAATTTAATTTGAAGAGTAAAAAAATTTGCATAAGTATCATGTCAGAAAATATTATATAAAACAGCTTTAAAATGAAATCATATTTTTCTCATATTGGACATAATTAATTCTTCAAGAAATACGTTTTCCTCTGCAAATAAAACAAACAAAATATCGAAATTAGTATTTTGATTTGAAAATTTTAATTTTTTATTGCCATAAGGTTAAGGAATCATGTTATTTTTTAATTCATTCATAATTTATTACCTCTCATATCAATGAAAATGCAAACTACGTAATCATTCAAAAATGTTATGTTTGAATGTTTTCAAAAATATTATGAGAATCAAGCATGAGATAATAAAAATGTATGTTGGTTAATATCTTTTCATCAACCAGCTGGATAAGTGAATGAAAATTATTTGTAATATAATAGGCATTCTGAACAATCTTCTTAGATAGTTTTCTGTTTATTTTTAATGCAAAAAAATATATTTATTCTTAAGGATTTTTGCATGTGAAGAATTAAATATCAGTGTTTATCTGAAACAACTATATAAGAAGTCATAACTTTTTGCTTTAAAAAATGAAAATTTATGCATGGTAAAAAAAGCTAAATTCTGTCAAGTTTTTTTATATCAATTAGAATATTTGTTTTAGCATTAGAAGTAATCATCATGGTTATAGGAAAAACATAACTTGTTTATTTTTTCATACTGTGTACTTTCGAAACAAGATTGTTAAAAAGAAGAAAAAAAAATATTTTTACAATGTTTTTTTTTTTTTTTTTTTTTTTTTTTTTAACATTTGTACCTTAATATCACATAACGACAGAATTATAATTCAAATTTTTTATATGTTTTCTTCACAGATTGAATTTAAATTTTAGATGCATCCTCCAATGTTGAAAAAAGTTCTACAATTCTAGTTTCTAGTATTGTTTTCTTCATTCCATTATAAAAAGAATTTTATTCAAGACTTTAAAATGTTTTTATCATTTTTTTAAATGCATCTAAAATTTCAGGGTACACTTAGCAACACTAATTTATGTGACATAGAAATGATGTTTGCAAATCACAAATATAAATTAATATGTAAAAAATTGAATATCATATGCTCTTAATCTTTACTAGAAAATGTCTTCTTCTTTATTTATATAAAGTATTAATTATATCTTGAGTAATACTGCAAATCAGCATCGTATAAATATACAAAACAAATTTATGTGCTAAATACCATTTAGGTTTCATAAATGTTACAGTACTTATAATGTACAAATGCAAGTAATCGCAACAATATGAAAAATCTGAACAAAGAATTTATTTTGCCAAGTTACAACATTCTAAACAATTTTGAAATTTTAGAAATTCTAAATTGTAACTATTGTGTGGATCAATTTCTTTGAGACAGAAAATTAGTAATAGGTTTTTGCTGATTTTTTATTTGACGGTAATGCATTAGAAACTGCTCTCAGATCAGAATTTTAATAAAATCCAAATAGAAATCTGGTGTATTATAAGTTTGCAAAGCATCAATTTATGTTGCACACTACAACAGAAAATAAAACTAGCTTTTATGAAAGCACAAGCTAAATTATGTTTATCATATTCCTATTATACCATATCCTGTTCTAACTACCAAAGAAAAACATTTGAATATATTTTGATGTTTTTAGAATAATCCATATATTCATTGCTTATATAGATCTACGATACTTGTTTCCAATTTAAATTTCCAAACTGCTAACAGGCATGATCTATAAAGAAATCATAGAACCGTATACTCTGAAAAATGTTTTTACTTCAGCAATGTTAGTCCTTTTTAATTTAGAAACCACCTTTCATTCGTTCATGTTTGCAGGTTTGAGGTTATTAAACTAATTTTTCGAAAAAAAGTGAGAAAATCTAGTCTTTTGAGCTTCAGCATTCCAGTTTAACAATGCCTGAAATTTTTCACATTCTTTGCACTCTAATAAATGCCATGAAATTCAATTCGTCTAACTGAATCAATTATATATAATAGAGTGTTATTTTTTCACTTAAATCCAATCAGTATGTGATAGACACGACTTTTTGGAAACCTTTTTCACAAGGGACTCAAGTATATCTATATTCTTGACTGTAGTTGATACATTTTTTACGCCTTAACTTCCATATTTATATTATTTTGTTTTTCCGAAGCGTTGTGCCTGAAAATTTTCAACGGTTACGTTTATTTCAAATTTACCACTATTTTATAGGGAATTTACTGACTATTTTGTGGAAAATTCTTTCCAAAAACCCTCTTTTCATTTCTGTCATATTCTTGCAGTTCTAGTATCATCTTAACAAGCCTCCTTTTCCTATAAAACTTGATTTGATTGTAGAATTATTTTTAAAATACAAAATCAGTATCAAAAAAAAAGATTCCTTGTTTTGTCAACTGATAAAGCTTGGTAATAATTTTCTTTCTTTACACCATGAATTTTATATTCAGATCTAGATAATTATGAATCAGTTTTTTAAAGTAATTCTAACATTAGTTAATGAAATAGCATATTCTATCAACTTTACATTTAATCACTTACATTTCAAAAAGTGATTATAGAATATTAATAATCAATTTATAAAAGTTTTATGAAATTTGTGAGTACTGATATATATCTATTATAAAAGACAAAACAATAATAAAAATTAATCATAAATTCTGAAGGAACAGTGTTGCTTCCCCCTCAGTTCAATATTTTTGACATACAAAATTTTGAATTTTTCTAAGCATGAATTCCTAAGATGAATTTAAAAATCCTTTTAGGGCGAATCATCGAAGTAATTGATTTAAAGATTATACTTATTTTCTAATTTACAATTTATTCACTTGTCGTTTGGATCAAATCCAATAGGGGTTTTATTATTTTCTATGAATTATTTATAAAGTCATGTTATCTTATTTTAAATAAATAATTAAACAATAAAACATTTTCTTCGTCAAGGAGCTATCATCCTTTTACTAAACGTCCTCTTATATGTATCGTATTACATATTTTGTTTTCCAAAAAATATTTATGCAGACATACAAATATTTCTACTTTTAATTTAGATATTCTATTTTATTAATTATTTATATTTTAGCCATGTTAAAAATTTACTTGAAATTATGTTGTATTTAGTTATGAAAAGTATTACAATGTATTTTGATATAAATTTTCAATAAAGAAATAAATCTAATAAAAGATCTATTGAACCAAATTTATTTTATAGCACACATTCCTTTTCATGTATATGACATAAAGAAATATACGAGATATGACATAACAAAATAAAAATACAAAATACGAGATATATGGCATAACGAAATAAAAATGCAAAAAGACAATGAATAGGACTTAAATTTAACAGCGCTAATTTTAAAAAGTAGTTAATGAACAAACAGGATCTTGTGTCTATAATCCCTTAACAAAACAAACTCATCTATCGAAATTATATTTATGGTGTCCACTTTAATCTTGGTGAATAGATAACTCAGAAACTTTAGAAACAGGCACATACAGTTTGAAAATACTTTGAGATAAATAATCATATTTAATGTCGCTTTTCAAAAAATAAATAGAATTATAACGAAAAATTCTTACGCAACTCCTCGATCTCATTAATTATATTGAATAAAATATTTTTGTATACATTTTTCTTAAATTCATTATTTGGCATTTTGGTATGATTAAATTATGAATATTTGACTTTTATTATCTTTTAAGAAATAGTTTTAATTACCTGAAAAAGAGTCAAGAAATTTAATCCTACTGCTAAAACTTGATGTTTATTAGGGCTAAAATAGTCTGCGACATTTGAGCTCCATAGTTTAAAATTATAAGGTTTTTAAAATAATTTATTTATTATTAAATATTCAGAGAAGTGATCAAAATCTGTTTTGAAATGTTTTTCAGCTGTACATGTATTCACTTAAATAATTAATTCTTGGAGTAATTTGAATCATTTTCAAATTGAAATTATAAACCTTTCCCCAGCGACTTATAAATTAGTTTTTGGTCAATATTTTAGAAAATAACCTGAATATTTCGTTTAATTTTTCTTCATGTGTCATGGTATAATTCAAAACTATATTTAAATTTAATCATCGATTAATCTGTAAGCAATTAAAGAGAGAAAACGTTGTAAAATTGATTTGTGAAGAAGTAAAAAGAAAAAGAATTCATTGCCATTTGCTATTTTCATTTATTATTTAATACTAGAAGTATTAAATTATAAATTTATTATTTAAAATAAAGAAAAGAAAAGTTGTTAATGTAATTTAATAATATTTCAATTCCTTTTTATTTGTTTTAATCTTAATCTCTACCATTATGCGTTTAATCTTTACTTTCTTTCTGTTTTTGATTTTGGATTTAGCTGCTATCCTCCAACAAAGTCTTTAAACAAGTTTCCCAATTTTGTTAAGCAGGTATTTTTTCTAATGGAGTAAATGCGATAAAAAATCATTAATTTTCTTTTTAATATAAATATTTATATTATGATATTTAGAATATCATAGCCAGTAGATATTCATTCAGTTTAACCAGGCGTTAAATATGTTAGATATAATTTTTTTTTTGGAAATGCAATTTGCCCATACCAAACATACTAAAAATAATTAAATAACATGATAATAATAATAAGTTTTAACAAATTTAATTCCTTGGTCTAATTATGATAGAATTGAATAAACTACATGAATTATTCTAACCTTGCTAATTTTTTTTAATTGAAAATATCCCGAAATCAGTAAAGAATTTAACTCTTTAAATATTTAATAATAAAAATATTTCTGAAACATTCCAATGAATAATCGGTTGAAAATTTATTTATCATTTCTTAAAAGTGAAATTACTGCAAATGTGACACTAGTCATAACTTAGTGAATATTTCCTTAATAGTGAATATTTCTTTTCCAAACACTGAAAGTGGAGTCATTTTTGAAAAAAATCTTTAAATTCCAATTTTTCACTTTTATTCATGGAATTCAGGTATACAGTATCTAAGAGGTGAATATATGCACTTATCAAACGTTGAATACGTATTTCAATATTAGATATCAATATTTATCTGGAAAAACTTGCTGAAAGCTGAGTTGATCTAAATATAAATGATTTATGCATACGAAATACAGTTTAATTTATGGGTATTACTTTAATCTTTAAAAATTTTCCAATAAGCTCTGTGATTACAGGTATTGTTATGTCGAATTATAATATTTTTTCTTGAATATGGATTATTGTACTTTTAAAAAGAAAGTCATGCATTGTAATAGCTCCGGAATTTTTCTATTTTTAGAGAAAAATAAAATATTAAATAGATAAATATATATTCTGCAATATGGTAGTAGAAACATATTTAAGTTATATATTTAAAAGAAAATTGCTATACTGCAAGACTAGGCGCCTTTGACAACCATTTAGTCAGGCAGGTTCAGTAGTAGCTAAACATTTTAATCTTGTGTAACTTGGTTTTAAAGACTTTCTGTGTAAAATATTTTTGATCTGTGCTTAACTTTTTATGCACATTTACATGCAATTATATTACATAAAAAATTGGCATTGAAGATGAAGGCCTTTCGAAACAGGTAAATGCCTGGTTCTTAACTTAAACCTTACGTGTAAATACAAAATAATTTCAAATTTTTTTATTAAAAGCCTGTCCTGTTTTGAAATATACCTAGTATTACAAAAAAACCCATCAGATTGATTTTCGTGTTCTTTTCATCAACAATGAAAAACAAACTGAAACACTAGAAGCAAAAATGAAAAAGATTTGAGGCTTACATTATCTAGAAAATGCACAGTACAGTTTTTTTTTAAAAAATATTTTGAATTTAAAAGCAAATATATGGCAGCACAAATTTGCATCCTTAGTTTGATTGATATTGCTAACACTGATTGGAAAATTTTTTAATTTTGAGAAATTGTAAATATCTGTTTCGTTCTCTCATATTTTAGGAAGAAGACAAAATTGTCAAAATCTATTTCAAAATTGCTTCAAGTGGCACAATTTCATCCTCCAAAATAGATACACATGAAATTTTATAGCTCTGGCAAAGAATCTTGTTTGCAGAAAACAAACGTATACACGAAAACACACGCTTGCGAACATGCACATACACTAACAAGCGAACCCACATATATACACATAAATACATTAATCTTCATAGTTATTAGAAAAAACTATAACCAGATTTTTATTAATATCTGAAATATATAAATGGAAATATGATTTTTTTTAAATTAATCAATATGAAAAATCCAAAAATGAACCATACCTCTAAATTTTTAATAAGAAATATTTGCTGACAATAATTAATTTTTTAAAATTTAGAATATGCGGGTGATTTATTTGGTGAATATCAGTTGATACCTCATTTTATAACATTACAGTACCTTATATAAGTCATGACTGGAATGTTTGAAAGAATAAAAAATATAAATCAATGTGTTCATCAATATTTCTGAAAATGTTTTTTAAAAATATGTTTCAAATGCAATTTCCTAGAAAAATTAACTTTACTGAAAGTATACTTTAACTATCTCACCTCTTCTTTTAAAATGTCTTATGGATGAGTAATTGAATTTCAAGAGAATTATGATATCGTTTAAAATATAGGAATAATTGACATTCGTTTCATTGTGACGTAAACATTAAAGAAACAGATTTAATTATTTTAATGACACAACTTTATATTTTCAAAATTAGTTTTATTATATTCTCACAAATTTCACTTATTTTAATATTAAAATTCGTTTTGAATTTTCTTTCATTTCCATACATATTATTTCATCTTATTCATATATTTATGTATAAAATATAAATATATTCAGAAAATATAAACAAATTTTTTAAACTATTAAGTCAATACATTCCAAGAGCGGGTATAAGATAAATTCAAAAAATGAATTAGCATTTAATAAAACAATTGAATTAATAATCCATTCAAATATATTATGAATGCACTAACTATAAAAATTAAAAATGTATACAGAAATAATAAATGTAATTATATTTTATTATTACATTTACTAATATCTCTTCAAGAAATTTTTTTCACTTATTTTACATTCAAACAGAAGATACAGATCAAATAATAATAAATCAAAACATTTTTATCACAGAATTTCAGTACTGGCCATTTTTAAAGTTAAAAAAAAACAACGTAATTATAAAAATTATGTAAAAACTCAGAATTATTTGCAAAACATAAAAATGGAAGCAATCAGAATGATGTAATTAAAAATTTAAATCATTTTATATACTGGTTAAACAATCAGCAAATGGAAATAGATGATGTAATTTCAAATATTTTATTACGTTCAAAGAAGTGCTAAATTCGTAACGGAGAATGCCCTTTCATTTTTCTAGTATATATATATGTAATTTTAAGTGTGTGTGTGTTGATAATACTTTTAAAGGCAGAGCAACAATTCAAACCAGAAACATCTTTTTTTTTCTTTTTTTTGAAGTTTCCAGTTTAAATCTAATTCTGGTTCTACCAATGCCAATTATTGATACTTTCTACAAATGTTTATCAGAAAACATCTAAAAAGGCGTTAAAAAGCATCTGAAAACGTCAAACCACCTGAAGGTAGCTAAAAAGGGTTTAAAAAGCATTCTAAAAACGTCAGATAATCTAAACGTATCCGAAAAAGGGATTAAAAATTCTCAAAGTATCAGATAATCAAACAACATCTAAAACCTATGGCCCCTAGAATTAAAAAAGCATTTGATTTTTTTTAATATGAAATATTTACATTTAAACATTCGGAACAAAAACATGTCCAATTTTAAACTGTATTTAACCGTCAGTAATTATAATTGTGTATAATAATCACTTTCATAATTCAATCCTTCATTAAGTAAATTATGTACAGTTTATATAAGAAAAATATATCAATCTTTTTCTTAAATAATTTACATAATTTCTATCATACCACAATCAACTATCTTAAAATCTAATCTTTTTTTTCTTGATTTACTTCTTGTAAGAACTTTTTTCGGGAAAGGTTGTAAGGAAATTAATATCGAAATAAACAATTGCAAAGATTTTCTTTAATTACACTAACTTAGAAAAATTTCGGAAGTGTATAAAAAAATGTCGCTTTTTATCATTAATCACAATTTGTTTTTACTTTTTGAGAAAAAAATCGATAATGATTTTTATGTTCATTAATAAAATTTTTCTTAAGAGAATAACCTTTTAATTTCATGCAATAACCTCAAAAATTGCCGAATTATTTTTATTTCTTTATACCCTATTTTCCACAAATTTTTGCTATGATATATGATTAACGCGTTCTTAAAAGAAGTAATCTAGATAGTTATTTAGTTTTCTTTTTTTAGACGTGTTATGATGCTTATTATAACATTGAGATATTTTCTTTCGCTATATTTTTTTTCAAGAAATGGATGTTTTGCATCTTTTATGAATATATATAATTTTAATAAAAAATAAATTGTTTTGAGTATTCTGAAGTTATTTTAAAAGACTGAATAAATTGTTTTTTATTCAGTAATTGCATAGATAAAAATCTTTATTGAATAAACTTTTTTTTATATCAAACGCATAGTCTAAGAAAAATAAATTTTATTATCTGCAGAAATTAAAATAAATTAGAATCAAATAAAGCATTTTATAAAATGTCTCAAATGCGAATTTACAAAAAAAGTATTTTTGCAAATTCTATGGTTTATGTTGCCGAAAGAATTCTTTCCATGCACTTACTTCTAAATTTAATAGTTACCAAAATATAAATCAATTCTAAAAGTTTTTTATTAGTTATTTTAGAGCTCCTTTAGTTTCAGTTTCCAAATTCACTTTTCACTTCAATGAAACGCCGAATTTTCGAATGATTTCAAATTAAACGCAATTTAAAGAATGTTAGACAGATTTAAAAAAACAATTTGAAATTTTAAAAGTTAAGTCTATATTATTAATTAAAAACATTGAACATTATAAAAAAGGTTTATAACAGAAAAGAATGCAGTGCTTTTAGTTTACAATAATTAAAACAAGTAATTAACAAGTGTTTGTTTAAAAATCATGAATAATTTTTGAAATAATTTCAATTTCATGAGATGGATTTTTATTTTATTAATGAAATAGTAATTAAATCCTATATGCATTTTATGAATGAGCTTCTATATACCTTTAAAAAATAGTGCTGAATTAAACAAAATTTCATCAGTATTTTTTTTTGTAATTTTTATAATTTACAATTTTTATATAATTTTTAGTGTCGCATTTTATGTGAAATTTTTATTCACTTTTTTTCAAACAGACTTCCGTATTCAAAATTTTAGTATTTTTTGTATAGATGATTATTTTTGCTAAAGATTTCTTTATAATTTTAGAAATTTTTATCATTTCATAATTTCCAATAAAGAAATATAAATGTATGATAATATAAATATCTGAAAATATCTTATATAGCATTTATTCTATTGTTTCAAATGCAGTGATGCAATTAAAAATTTTTAAAATCCTATATATTTCACAATTATAAATATTTTTTAGTCCTGAAGATTTAAATTTGAAAACTAATACATGTTAATTTTCCATATACGTATCCAACATTTTATGGGAATTGCTGTAATTTGCAGATATCAACAGATTAATAATATCATAATCTAACAACTTTGAATACAAAATTTAATTAAAGTATTAAATATCAACAATTTCATCTCGTTGCAAAATGCGTCACATTTAAATATCCAAATATTTGTGATTGTTGCATCTATGTATCAAAAAAATGATACTACATCAAAACAAACTAGTTATTAAAAATTATAATTTTAACTCATGCATTGTTAATTATAAACCAATTTGACTGCATCAATATTATTATAATTTGAAATAAATGTTATATAATAAATAGCTGACATTATGTTTGTCTTAAACAAAACGAATTGAAAATTATACTCCATTAAAACACATTATTTTAAATTAAAATTAAATTTTAATTATATGCCATTTATGTGCTATATTGAAAAAAATCTTCTTTCAAGATAAATTACCAAATAGATTATAGATGATAAATTTTTATATGGTAAATATTTTTATATTGTATAGATGATAAATTTTTATATGTTAAATATTTTTATATGGTATAGATGATAAATTTTTATATTTAACCTTTCAGTTAAGAAAAGTATTTTTAAATTAGGGTTAAGAATTCCTTCAAACAACATAAATATTTAAATTATGCCTAACATATATTAGCACTCGAATTCACAGGATTTCTTTTTTTACCCCATGAAACTTTTATAAATCGAGATAATTATAAATAAATTCTCTCGAATGTTATTTATGTTTTGAGAGACACCATTTTAATTTGATTCTCTGTTCCTTCAAATATTCCGTAAGGCAAATGAATATTGTCAAGAAGAATTTACTAACGAATTGTTAAGTTAATCTTATTCACTACCACATTGTAGCAAACATTATTTGTTCCGAACCCAATTAATTACGGCAGGTTATATTATCTTCAAATTTTGTAAGCCAGAATGTGTGTCTCCTTTGTTTATAGCAATATTCCCTGCAGTGCTGTTGTTTCGATTGAAAGTTCATTTATTGTTACATTGTAGTTTTCCTCTGATATGAATTAATATGCCTTGAACTTGATTATATGCTTGCACTGAAACTGTAATATTTTGAACATAGTTTGAAGATAACTTTCATTGAGATATAGTTGATATTTTCTTTAGAAATGTATTTGTCTTTATCAAGGGTTGTTCATTTTCACCCATCTTTGACAACCAGCTGCTTCTCAAAGATTAATGCTAGCTAAAATTTTCAGTTTGATATTTATAAAATTTGTTAATATTAGGCTTACCATGAATTAGCAATATACCTATTTCTATCAAGAAGTCAAAATGAACCCTTTCGGTATTTAATTACAAAAAATATATATGATTTTTTATTATAAAATCAAAGTAGATTTTTTTATTTTAAATATATTCTATAAGGTGTAGGTTATTTAGCAAAACAGTATTAAGCTTCAAGTTTTGATAGGCATATGACTCACACTGTTATAGAAGTGTGACAGTATTTTGTTCATTGTACTACTAAGCATCTCTCTAATTTTATGTCAGCTGGTTTAAAATTTGAACTTGAAATTGATAAGAACTTGAAATAGAAAGGATATAAAACAATTAATATTAAACAATTAAATACAAAACCATAGATGGTATTTTTAGAAACATGACTAAAATAAACCTAATCCTTTGGTACTAAATTCTTGTGTATGCTGCAGATTATTTTTTATAATATATGCAATATCTCAAAAAAAAAATTAGCTGATTCTTAATGAATTTAAGTTTTGCATTCTAAAAGTTGTAAATACTGTAAGTAATATTTCATTTCAGTCAATGAATGTACTGTAAGTAATGAAAAATATTGTGAAGTCTTATATTTTATATAGTCCTCTGATCCTACGAATAATATTCAGTAAAATAATATACAATTATTTAGATAAATATTTTACTTTACGTATATTCCTATTTGCAAGCTTTTAGAAATTAGTTGTTGGAACTTGATTAAATTATATCAAGTAAATAAATTATATTTACTTTCAATAATAAATAAAAGATGTAATTAACGATATAGATATTTTAAATGATTACAGAAAACTATTTTTTACATTTTTTTAAAATGAAGTTTTGCCTTTATTTCAATTTACACAAACGAGTGTAGAAAATCTAGGTTTAGTGTGCAGTAAGATTTAACCCAAGCTTTTAATTTGAGCTATTATCAAATAATGGAAAAATAATGATAAAAACTAATTTTTCCAATACAGACATAACGTAGTTTTGCTGGTAAAATGTTATTTTTATTTTATGAGAAATATAATAATTTTAGATTGCTAATTGGGAAAGTAAACGTTTCTTTAAATTCAAAAATAAAGAGTATCAAAATATTTGTTCAATTCATTAAAAATAGAAAACAAATTTATAGATTAAAACATTGCTATATTAGAAAGATAATTTTTTGAACTTCAAAATGATGTAAAATTAAGTTTTGCATAATACTTTCGGAAGTTATTGCTGGAAGACGTCAGATTTTGCTTGATTTTCAATTAATTAAAATTTGAAATAAAATTTTAAAAAAAATGTATAAAGTCTTATGTTCCAAGTTTGGAGCTCTAGGTGAAATGGTATTACCTGTAGAGAAGCAACACGTATGTCTATTTATCTTTATCACGATTACAAATTTTAGATAATAATTTCAATGCTCACCATTAATAATTAACGATTTTTTCATTTTTTAATTTGAAATATTGTACTGCTTACATCGAGCTCTTCAATCAATTCTTGTGTGCGAGCTCTTAATTACTTATTTATAAAATGAATGGACATGTATTAATTAAAAGTTAGAGAAACTCTATGAGAATACTGATAATTAATTTCTAGAATTAGCCATATAGTTGAATAACAGACTTTTTTTTTTCATTCTACACAGCTGAAAGTAAATACGTAGGGAACTTTTCTTTTAAAATGGTGTTAATATTAGTTAAACAATGAGAAATATGGGTTTATAGAAGAAATGCTTATATTTTTCGGGAATATACCGTTCATATTTGCAGGCATATTATAAAATTAGAAGATTTGTTATAAAACTATTTTTTAATTAACAAGCATCACATGCAAAAAATTATCTTTATGCAAAATTAAACTATTTAATAAAAGAAAAAAATAAATGTTTAACTGTTTTGAAAAATTTTCAGCAAAATAGAAAATTCAGTCCCCCTTAAAACTTCATTGCTTATAAAAATTTTAAACATCATAGATATTTTAATGTATTTATTTTTAAATGTTCAAAAAGACTTAAAAATTTGTCGCAATTCAGAGAAACTTATTGCATGCTGACTTGCTTATCAGGATGGAGAAACTTTAATCCCAAAATATGTTAATAATTTAGTACAGCAACCCGACAATTTCAGACGCAATTACGTCCACTAAGTCATGCCTATTTAAACAGTCAACATTATGCACACTTACTAGCTCCAGGTTATTAAACTGTTAGAATTAATCAAATTTATCATCCAATTTTAAAGAATCCAAGATAATACTTTTGAATACTATTGTGACCATACATAAACCAAAAAAAATCTACTTCATTTTTGCTGTAGATAAAATGGAAAGTGAATTGAATTTAAAACAAAAAATACATAAAATAGAAATTTAAAGAATTCAAACATCAAATTTTTAATTCCTTGATTAATTATAATTCTGCATTCAAAATTTTTTTATAAAAGTATGAAATAACTCCTAAAATAGGAAAATTAAGGTTCTGTTATATGACTAACAATTAAAAAAATAAAACTTTGTCATTGCATTTTTAATAAAATTGTGCTGCTTTAAAATTTGACTATTTTTTTAAAAAATTATTATTGATGTTCTGTGCTAAAATTTTTAATTTTCGTAACTTTTATATCATATCATATCGATTTCTTATTTCTATAAGTCAAATCTTTATGATCTTGAGAAAATATTAAAAAAAATTAATGGAGGTAATTTATGCATTTGTTGAGGAATTTGTAAATAAAATTTAAAATATTTAGACTCATGTTAGTATATTGGAAAAAGTGAAAAAAATATATTGGGAAAAAAGAATATGAACAGTATAATATAAGCATATTTCTTTAAATTCTTTAAAAAATTAATGAAATCAAAAAATATTTATTATTCCTCTTAAGTATGTATCAACAGAATAGGGTAACAAAGTCAGTGATACAAAATTAAGGAAATTAGTTTTTTAAAAATAATCAACGAATTGCATGCTATGACTTTCTAAACTTATTATTGATGGTTTATATTTTTAATCCTTAGGGCCCCACCAGGTCATGTATGTCCTGCTGATATATTTAAATCACCCAATGAACAAGTAACTGGGGAATTTACTGAAATGCACGTCCCATTGGGTTTTTGTGATCACGTTCATATGCTTATGCTCTTTTTTCCCATATTTACTTTATTTTGTATGGTCATAGCAATGGAATCCGTATCCCATTAAAAAAAAAAGATCACTGTGAAACATGTGTCCCACCTCCAAAATTGCAGATATATTAAATTTTTGGTTTTATTTTAGCAGAATATAGATATTTATACTTTATTTGATCCATTAGATCCAACTTAAATAATCAATTTTGCAAAGAAAAAAACTGGTATTGAAACAGTTAATGATCATAATTTCAAAGTATTCAAATATTAAGAAATTATTAATCAAATTAATTTAACTGAAAATTTGTCTAAAATCAGTTTCACAAATTATTTCTACTATATTTTTCATTAGATAGGTTAGGGGAATAGATGAAATTTCTTAATTTTCACACTAATATAAAGATATGCTTAAACTCATTCAGGGAATCCATAAATTATAAATCATTTTTAAAAGAAGCAATGTAAAGTTGATGCATTAATATGTAGATTTCAAACGATAAAAAGAAAGTAAAATCTTAAGTCGCAAAAATAAAGGACTGTCTTATTTCATCTAAAAAAACTTTATTATTATTAAGATTATAAATAGTAAAAACGTTTCATTAATACTAATAACCACAACATTAATTTTAATATAATATTAGCTACATAATACTCTAATCATTCCAGTTCAGCTTTCTTATTTGAATACGATTTAAAAACTGTATTGAATCGTTATTTTTCTAAAGAATTATTTTCATTTTATTTTCGTTTTTGATCGGATCCGTATAAAGATCGCCACAAATTTTGACAGATTTAATTCTTAATATTTATTTTCTAATTTGTATTTATGGTTCATAATTTCTCATATCTGGCTAATATTTTCCATTTTTCGCCAGAATATGCAATTAGAGCTAACTTGAACTATTAAATCTACTGTAACACATAATTCCAGTGTATTTTAACAATAATAATATATTTCTACTAGTATTTGTTACTTTTATTTTAATTTTCTTCATGTATTTGAAATTTGTGAGCTCTCTCAATATTATAAACAATATTAATTGTATTCTCGTCTTCACTCATGCTTTATAATTTTCCGCAGATCCATCGAGCAGAACCAACACCTTCAGAAATTAAATGTCCTATAACATTTAATTTCACCATAATGTATGAATATTGATAAAAAATTAAATACTTAAATCCTTAAAAATTAAATTCTTAAAATACACTTTTTTTGAAAATTTTTTTTTCTTTAAAGATTGTTGTGGTTCTGATTTTGACCAGGTAAAAGAAGAATTACAATTTCAAAACTATTACAAAAAATGCTGATGTTTATAGTAAACATAAAGTCAAAAGTTAAACATCATCCCCCTGTTATGGCATGGAAAGTGGAATAAATGCCGCAGACTCAGACACCGTCCTTATCAACTGTCCATGACAGCAAATTATGAGATCTGAGTAAACTTAGCTAACATTTTGCTGTAATGAAAAAAGCTAAGGTAGCTAAAATATTTTGTAGTCGCCCTCAATTAAACTGAATACTTAAAATAGAAACTTATTAGATATTATAACAAATAATAACAAACTACCAAAATCAAATTTTTTCTGAACTTTCAACTAATTATTTGGTTGGGGAATAAGTTCATAGCGTTTTTATCAGACTTTTATTTAAAGAAAATCATTGGTAATAACAACCAATTAATCGAATATGTATTCGCTGATGCTGTTTACGTCCTCCTCTCTACCTCTCGACCGATTTGTCGATGCCGTTCCGCCCAAAATCGCCCGGTCTGATTTTTAATGCCATTTTTATTGTTGAAGGTAACGCCCCTTATATGGTTCGACAAGGAGCGGAAAGGATGGTTATTCGACGGTACAAGTTCCGGAGAATACGGTGGATCTGAAGGACTTTTCATTTGAGCTCTTGGAGTGTTGCTTTGATAACTTGTGCTACATGAGACCTGGAATTGCCTTGGAGGAGTATGGTTTAGCCTTATCGATGGAACCGTTTTCAGTCGCATACTCTCTTTCTTGCGGTGTAGCTGAGCTATTCCTTGGTGACCTAAACATTCCTTTCGAGCATTTCCCAGTACACCATGCCCTCCCAGTCCCACCAAAAGCAGATCAGGGTCTTCTTTGGATGGTGGTCAAAGTTAACTATTTCCATGCTTTAAACTCACCTATGAAACTTCTCCGTAAGAGTTGCACATGTCCAGTGCTGCGTAAGCAGCTTTTTGGTCTCGATGAAAAACAAAGACGTGCAGATGTCAAAAATGTTGAATTTTACCTCCTGGATATTCCATTTCTAATTTTTAAAAGTAATTAAAGATTAAATTTCTTAAAAAGACGATGATCACAGTTTTGTAGAGCAAAAAGAACTCTATTGAATGAATACAATGCACTTCGTCAAACAAAAAAAAATTCGTTGTAAAACAAAGAAAATATAAAAACCCTACGAGCTTATTCCCCAAACTAATGAAAAGAAAATTTGTCTAAAATTTTTAAAGCAAACTTCAACATTTATGTCTTCTGATTAGAAAGTAATGTAAAGTCATTATACTTCTAATATAAATTCAAAGAAGTTTTTCTCGAAATAAACTGCGATGAAATAACTGCAGTTCCATCAGGAAGTCATAAGTTACTCATTACCAAGAAATTGCTAATAAAAGTAAAAATATGAATGAAATATCTGAAATTCCATGTAATCGCACATATATTCTTTTTAAAATCAAATATTGAAGCTTTTGATGAAATAAAAATTTAGAAATTAAATAATTAATGAATTTTTATAAACATTATGAGAAACACATATAAATAAAAAAGTAAAGTAATTTAAAAAGAACCTAAAATGATGAAAATATGATTAAGAATATTGAAAATTTGGTAAAGAGATCGATACATATAAATTTTAAATATGATATTAAAAATGACATGAACGAGTTGAATGAAAATAAAAGAATTTATTAGGAAAACTATGATCTTTAAATGAGATATGCTATTAAATGAAAAAATATTCCAGGTTACACTTTACCTATTTATGATATAATATTATTGACAAAATTTCAGGTTTTTACATATCCTGGATATTACATTATCAAAGAATGAAATCAATTTCTGAGCGAGATTAAGAATTGATGAAAACTGTCTATTTCACGTTCTTAATAAAATGTATGTTTAAGTTTTAAATAAAAAATAAAAATGCTCGTAGTTTATCTGATAATAAAGATGTGAGAGTTGATACTCTAGAAGAGATACCGTTTGGCGAAGAACTACAAAATTTGAGATAAATAATCTATGGAGAATAAGGCTGTACACTTAAGAACTTTTTTTACAAATTTCCATTATTTAGAAATTAAATGAAACTTCGTTTTTTATTGTGATACATGAAACTAATATTTATATCATTTTAAGCATTGCATTTTTAATACTATCAATTCAATTGCCGTTCAGTTTTTTTTTTCTGCATTTTAATAGTTTTCTTAAGAATAATTTTTCGTCATTTTTATAACAGAAGTTATTTTTTCAAGATAAATCACGTTTATTGTTTTATCATGTCGTGCTTTTATTTTTGTATCTGGGCTTCATTTCAAGGTTCCAAACTATGAAAAAGAAAGAAGAAAGATATTACAAATAATAAATCTTGCATGAGAAATCAAAAAGGGAAAATTCAGTTTCACAAAGACAATGTAGAGTTTTAAAACAATTGTGAACCTGTAAAAATAATATGACTTTGATGTCTACTACAATTCCACATTTCAATAACATTTATTAAGATGATTTCGAGTAATGACTTCAGCATAAAATATTTAAATGAAAATAAACAAAACTTATATTCCCTATGAATGAGTATGTCGCCGAGTTGGTCCGAGGCGAATATTCATCAAAAAATATATGTCACATTGGATAAGTCATACATCGCACTTCTGACCCGTCTCTAAGGCACACGGATTAAGCACGCAAGCCTGAATGACCGGACCGCAGCTACAGCAACACTGGTGAGAACTATGATTGAGTGCTAAAGGCCATCACTGGCCATGATGCAACCCTTCTCATAGGAAGTAAGTCCCGTCATCGATGGGAGGGTCAGAACCCCCACCTTCTATTGTGGGCACCGGGATGGCGAGATCCAACAACCATTCCGGAAGCCTACCCCCCGGGGGATTGTCACATTGAATAAAAATTAAAAATTTTCTAAAATTATGTCTTTATTAAATGAGTATATATTTTTCAATCATGTATGATTTTCAAAGAATTAAAATTAATAATTTGTATGAAAGAATTTTGGAGCAAATGCTCGAACTAGAGAGAACTACTATTTTGAACGATTTTAAAACTCAGCCCTCTGAAAATTAATTTGATGCTTAAAAATTTGCCGAATAAGAGTACTTGTTTTTTACTCCGAAAAATTAATATATATGAATAGTTTTAATCTGAAATTAGATTATTACTCTGGACAGAATAACGAACTCACTCTTAAACATCGCTTAAAATTATAGATGAATTGTCTATACCCATATATTTCTTTCCCATTACTATATTCATAGATAAAGGCATGAAGCTTTGTAAGTGTAAGGGATAAGTGTAAGAAAAATATTTTATTCATTTGCATGCTTTCGCTGTGTAGGCCATATAAGAATTAACGTTTTTTGATATTTTATTATCCCTCACGAGAGAAGGAAAATTATTTTCAAACATATGAGTGTATTTTATGAAACTTTTCAACTGAAAGCTAAGAGAAAATTGCTTGTTTCTTTTCGGGGCGGCGTGGGGTGAGTGGACTCTATGTATACTACTAAACCAAAGAAAAGTAAATTGTTAAATTTCATACATGACAAATTATTTCTACATTCAATTTTTTTACTTTACTACTCAATTACAGCTAATTAGTTTGAAAGACGCAATTTAGTAAATTAAAAATAAAAAATGAGAAAGAAAACAATGCGTGTTAATTTGATAACTTTCACAAAAGTAATAAGCATCAGGTTACTTTTCCTAATTTCTTTTAGTCAGTTACTGCGCTCAAAAAATGCATTTTAATTTCAAATGAATTATTCATACTTATTTCACTTCCAAAACATGTTAGCACTTTTATGTTTCAAGTTATGTTCATATGTTTATTCAAAAGACACTTTTATCTTGGAATAACAATGCTTATCTCGACTAAAACTTACTTTCTGGCATTTCAATTACAAATGTCTGGAATAGTATTTTATGCAGTTATTACGTATGGTCATACTTGTATATTCTTCTTGTATCAGATACTTCATATTCTTCAGTATACCGACCATACTTGTATCAGATATATTGGTCATACTTGCATCAGATATAAATATGCTATTATGGTAATCATTCCAAATATGTCATATTTTATCCTCTTACCTGCGTATTTCTAATTAGGTTATAAATACATAAAATCTTGTTCCATAAGTCAAAATTTTTGCTTCAGACTTATAGAGATTAAAGTGTTTGCAAAATCTATCTAAGATGAAGCAAACTCCATCGTTATATATATTTAAATATATACAATATTCGCGTATTTTTAAGCGTGGGTTTAAACTTATATTACTGTTTAACAATATATTTCCTTTTTTTCCGTTATATTTAGTTTAAAATTATGACCAAGAATCACTCCAGGGAGAAAGTCAATTCCAATTTCAAGATTTTATTGAGCTACAATACTGTGATAGCCTAAAATATCAGAAATAAAGAATGAAAATACAAGAAAAGTATAAAATATAAGAATGAAGAAATGAAAATACAAGTAACTGATGATAATATACCATTTTTGCAATTTAAATGAGTCACCTAACACTAAAGTTCATGCTTTTCTGAACTATTAACAAGATTATTTATTTGAAAATTTATGCGAAATCGAAAGCTCTGTCTTTTTAGTCTCTCACTATAAAGATGTATCAACTTTTTCATCCACTTTCACATTACTATACGTTCGAAATTCTTCAACGGAATTAGGCAAATTTTATAAACTTTTGAGCTCTAATCCTTTCCTGTGAGAAAATGTATAGAATAAAGCGCTAAATTCTAATGATTATCTAATGCTTTATAAATTGAGTTACTTCCTGGTGCATTATATAAGTTTCCTCTTAGTAATATTGATTATTACCTTACTGAAAGAATTGAAGAATGCTGACATATAACTTAGAATATTTATTCAGTTTCAGAGTTTACACGCAGTTTACTTTATTTTATTTATTTATTTATGGAAAAGGCGGTGCATTTTCATCATAAATGCGAAAAAGAGTAACTAAAATTTCATTGGATTTAAAATGTGTTTCAGTGCTAAAAATGGGGTAAAAGTAAATATTTATAAAATTAAATTTAATTTCTGCCATATTTCAAAGCTATGATCATGCACAAACGGAAAGATCACCCATGCATTAGTGATAAAGAAGCTGAAAGATATTGGACAAATACAAAAATTCTATTAAAAAAATTGTATTGATCAAGGGAATATTTTTTTACAAGTTTTCAGGTAATATAATGAAAATTCTTACTTTGTTCATGCCATGCAGAACTACAACTACAATAGTTTATTAAAAGGAAAAAAAAAATATTGTATCTTTCACTACTGATAATACAGATAATTGTGTGAGTGTTTCTATGTTATATATATATATATATATATATATATATATATATATATATATATAAATGTGAAAATGTGCCTTTTAAACTAATTAATTTTTTAAAACTTTTAATTAGGAAATTAATTAATTAAAAAATTAAGCTACATATTTGTGTATTTCCACGATACCTTCCAAAAATATTATTGTGCAAAAAGAGATTCTACCAAATTAAAAAAATATTTTTATAGTGATACCAGTTTAATAATCGTGCAAACACTTGACTCATTTTTCAAAATTTTTAAGCCTTATTTCTAACAATAAGTTACATTGTTACCCTGAAATATACATAATTTTTATTTTTTGATTAATATATAATTGTCTGATTTATTTCCTTATTGAAAATAGAGCAGAAAGATTCTAGTCATTGTTTGATTAATGCTATAAGGCACAGAAAAAGGAAGTTACAGTAACATGAATTTTAGAATATAGACGAACTGCATATTATAATTTTTTATCTCTATAAAATCGTGTGACTGATATCTATATAAATTTTCTTATATAATGCAACGAGAATAGACTAGGCAAATTATTTAAGACAACGATGAATTGAGGCCGAACAATATGACTAATTTATGAACAGAAAAATATATCTAAACGATTTAATTTTAATTATCATCAATATCCAAGCAAACCAGTTGCTCACCAAAGACGATATAGTAAAAAGCAACAGGGGTGTTAATTTCAAATTACTTGACATTCATTAAATTATTCGCAGACCAAAATTCAGTCATTGTATTTAATAGTTCCCTTCATAACCTAAAGCCAAGAAACCTAAGCAAAACTATTTAAATTTTAAATTATTATATTATCAAAAAATAAGAAATAAGTTTAGAATTTTAATTAGTTTCCATTTTTCTAAAATTATTCCATTTTTGAAAATTGTTTAAGGCTTATAATTAGCATAAATAAATTTTTTATTGGAAATAAAAAAAATATGGAAACATATGGAATACGTAAATTTTTTCTCTTAGTAAACAGTATTCTAAATGTCAACTAAAATTTAATTATTCACAAACATTTTATAATTTGTTTATAAAATCTATAAAGAAACGAAAACTCTTCAATTCTATAGATAAATAATATTATACAATGCGTCAAAGAGTAATAGGTATCAATGAATTAAGTGCATTGAAATATAGTCAGTTCCGTGATCTGTGTTTATTAACTTAAAATTTTTAATTTAAAGCCAAAACATTTTTAGTGTAAATAAGAGAAGAAAGTCGTAAATTTATAAAATTCAAGAATGAAATGTATTCGAGAATATATTGAGACATAAATGAAGTAAAATAAATTCTGCCAACTGTGTCAATCTTAATGCAGACCAAGAAGCACAATCAAATGTTACAGATCAATTCAATTTTGAAAAGATTACTCATTTTTCTGATTGTAACGTAACAAGTGTTAATCACATCATCGTTTTATGAGCCTGTGTTATTGAATAAGAGGTTTAGCAATAAAATGAATAGCTGCTATTCATAGTTAATAATCCTACATAATTCTGAATGAGCATTCAGTGCAACGAATTGAATTTTCTCAATACAATTTGATAACGAGACAATGACAAATACCGATTCCCATATATATACACTCAAATAGATTTAGGAGTATTAAGAATTTGTAATTTTTCTTTCAATCTATCTTTGCCTTGTCTAGGAATTTATAACTACTTTACTTTATTATTTAAGTAAATTTGCTGCCTGTATGCTACTATAGACTGTAAGTGTTGCTCTTCTTATGCATTCTGAAATTGTTTTTAAATTCCTACTGTTAGTTCACGCTCTCTCTATATTTATTTATTTATATATCTTGCACAAATTTTCAATAGTTAATAAAATACTTTTTATTCTTCCATTCAAGTTGAAATACATTTTTTTAAACTTGTAGTGAATGAAACTTGTAGTTAATACAGTTTTTCAATTATTAATTTATTAATAAAATTTGATTAATTTTTAATACTTTAAATATAATTCCCGCAGTGTGTTCTTAAAATAGAAACCGAGAGCCAAAGCCCAATCAGTAAAATGCAAGGATTTCTGTATTTTTTTAATGTGAAGGTGAAGAATGCGAGCTCAAATTTTGCGAAAATAAATAATTTTTGCTAGTTATTTTTTGATATTAATTTTTTGTTAATTATTTAATAAAAAGAAACGGAGAATAAAAATGTTCTTTGTTGACCTAAATAGGTTTAGAATTAATGTTTTTATATTATTTTTTTATAAACTATTGTGGCGTTTTTGAGTATGACATTAATTGTTATGGACCTTATTGAATCCCATCGCAACTCATAGTTGTATGTGAAATTTTTATGCCTGTGCTTTCATTTATAGATTTCATATAAAATATTTAGTGTTTATTACTAATTGGTTCCACAGCAGTTGAAATTTGAAGCATTATTAATACATTTGACATCTAGCTACATTTGGGCTCGGATTAAATTTATGTGAATATTCAAAAATATTATGTGACATGTATATACTTAAGTACGATTAATATCTTCATTCATGATAACTTATATAATTTTTATCCGTTAATCGCATCTTAAATAATTTCAGCACAGAATTCAAAAAGGTATAGTGATTGTGAAACAAGCATTATTTATTAATCCGAGGAAATAATGTTTGCTCCAATGTTGTTTTCTTTGATATTTCTTAAAGCATAAATGCTATTAAAGTATAGTCTGATTTTTTTTTCTTATAAATGGGCTTCACATAAAAATATTAAATAACCTACATTTGTTTATGCAGTTTGTTAGGTATAATGATAACAGAAAAAAAATAATAATTGAAACTTTTGAAGGGGTCGGGAGAATATAATGCCAAGCCAATTTCTAACCATCGTTTTCGTTTCGAAAGTTAGATAAAATTTTGAAATTAAAATATATGGTCTAAAGCTTTTTGGTAATTTCTTAGTAATATTAAACTATTATGTGAACCAATATAGCATTACTATAATGATATTTTTATTATTTATAAATCAGCAATCTCCAACAGCAAACTTTGAAATTTGAATTTCTTGGCACAATTCTTGAGATGTTCATTCATAACATATGACAAGTTATGCTTTTTATTATGATTTTTTAAAGTTACGAAGATAGTTATATTATCCAGTCGAAAAATAATGATGATAGTTAAGAAAATATACTTTTACCATAAAATAGAATTATTATGTAGGAAAAAATGATAATTTAATAAAGGAAAAATAAGATATATAAAAATAGCCAGTCAGAAAAAAATGTGTTAAGAAAATTGCATACATCATAAACATTTTCTTGTAAATTTTACATATTTTAAAACATAATAGAAAATGAATAATACATTTGAAAAATCTTTGATAAATTATTATATTCTGAGCATATTATAAAGAAAATAGCGTTTGATAATAAACTACAAATGTATTACAGAACAAAAGTGGCTTTATCGGGAAAATATGTACAAATTGCTTTTATTTTAATGATAATAATGATGAGTAACAAAATCAAGATTCAATTTTTCAAAAAAGCTGTAAAAACTAATGCCAGAAATAAAAATAGTTTCATGTGTAATAAAATTGTATGCCAAATAAAAATACATAAAATATGAAATAAACGAAATTTACTATCACTTCAATAATGTTGAAGAATGAAAATATTTTGAGAGAAAGTAACGCTAAGCCACATTATTTCCATCTTAAAACATTTTTTTCTGTTAAGTCGATAATAATTATAGATGTATTCATTTGTATAAAAATCATTTGAATTGCTATTAACATTCATTTTTTGTTCTGTTTTTGACGGTTATATCCAAAATTCTTGATGCTTGATACTTTATTTCTGCAAAAAAGTTCTAGTGCGATCAGAGGAAAAAACTTTTTATATGTGTTGCCAACAAGTAAATTTAGAAAACAGTATATCCACTATTATAATTTTCACTAATAAGCTACATCTTCGTATTTTATTTCTTTCGTTTAAAATATGATCTGACACTTTTTTACCCTGAACCCTTCATTTAGAGAGCTTTATATTGCTTCAAAGCACTTTCATAAAAATATAAATGTTTCATTAAACTTCATTAGGTATAATAATTTTAGCAATAAAATTCTACTTATTTATAAATGAAGTTTGACATGAACAACGATAAGTAGAGAAAAATTATTTATGGAAAATATTCATAAAAACATCTGAACGTTAGATATATTGTTTCTTCCCTTTGGGAACTAAAATTTTTCAGTGCTTTATTTATGTACACAATTGAAGTGGAGCAGTTTCATATTTCTTAGATTTTTTAGGTGTTTATCTCAATTAAAATCTCCCTAATCCAGACCATGGCCACATTCTATAATGCGTACTAAAAATTCCAAAGATTCGTCAGCATTAAACTTTTCTAAACAACATCTTATTTGAATGTAAATATTTTAGGTCATCTTGACAAAAAGTTGGATAATTATTGGGCTATTATTTTCAAGCCTTTAAAACATGATAACAGTTAATTTCATTGTTAAAAATTTATAACGTTGTTTCGTTTTTAAATAAATCATCGTTATAAAAAGCTCCATTTAAAATTTAATTATTTACTAAAAAATAATTGATTCTTAAAATAGATTTTAATACTTAGTTTTAAAAAATACTGTTGTATAAAAATTTGTTTAGTTAATGAAGTACATCTCGTATTTCGTAACTTTTTTAAAAACATCTAATGTGAAAACATTAGAAGTATATTTTTTAATAATTAGTTAATTAATCTAAAAGTCGAAATAAAGAAGTATCATTTTAGAGGATGAATATCGAGACATAATGTCATGAGCAATGCATTAGTAAGAGTCAGCAAAACAGTTAAAATTAGCCATAAAATATCTGCTATTTTCAAGTAAAAGCCAAATGTATGTTTTATATGCAAAAAATAATAATTTAAAAGTGATTGTAAAAATATACAAAAAGTTTGAAAAATTAATAATTAATTAGCAAATAAATTAAAACTTGAATTTCATGTAAAATAATAGATCAATTTGAAAAATTGTCTATTTTAAGAAATTAAAAGTTTTTAAACATAACTTTATTGCAACATGACAAACAGAAGCTTCCTTTAATCCCTATTACTGTATATAAATATTAAGGCAGAGATTCAAACGAAGGATTTTTTTTTTATGTAAGAACTCCGACTTTGGTCCAACAATATTGACCTTTCGTGTCCCGACCCGTGATTGTTGGATGAAAATAAGACCCTTCACTGAAAAAAAATTCCATGTTTGAGTCCCTGCCTGAGGGTGACCTTTGAGAAAGTCGTCGGGCTGGATTTTTAATTTCTGTTTTGATTCCATTTTGATTATTTTTGCTTCCATTAACTTGATATTTTTATTAATTTGGTTAAAAATACAATAATATTTGTAATTTCATTTCGTGTGTTTAATCTTTGTTACACTTTTTTTTCTTGATTCTCGATACTTAAATTTTACTGTTTGGATTTGAGTTACATAAGATTATTCAAGTTTTCTCACAAATTCATATTTTTTATTAAAAAACTAACTTTTTCGATTTTAACGTACTAATAAAAATATGTTACCATATTCTCAGTAATAGGAAATAGTAATTCTATAATAATACGGCATTATTTTTTTCAACTTTTGAATCTTTTATTTATTCAGAATTCATTGCGATATGTATTGTTAAATATTAAATCCATTATTTTCCCGAATTCAGTATATCTACCTCATAATATGAGGAATCAAAGTTTAATCATTTGAATTTTCAAAGAATAATTTTTTCGTTGTGTTTCCTAAACCCCATTTTAATCATATAACAAGCATCATTTCAAATCCATTTAACATTTTTTCCTCATTATTACGATTTTATTCCAATAAATCAAAAAGAAAAGAGAAGTGTTTGAGCAGATATTTTTAAAATACAGTCTTAACTATTGTAGCTAACTTCTGTTGTATGTTTAATAATGTATAAATAACTACGTCCAAAATTTAATATGCATTTTGGAACGTTTGATCACATTGCGATTCATGCAATAAAATGCCTTTTTGATTACCTACAATTGTCTAATAAAAACTAAAATGGCTCCCTTGATGATTATTCTACTCTAAGATGTTTTCCATTATTAAATGAACATATCCACATTCCTAACTATAGTTATTTGGCATGTTCTGTCGTAATTATATTCTTTAAATACAACATTTAACACCACATTAATTTTAAAAGAATTATATTTTATTTTGAAGAATTTCATAAATTATTTTTAGAAATTAATAGCTGTAAAATGTTTATTTCGAGTCTGTTTTTATTATGTTTTAAGTGATGTTCGACCAACATCAATTCAATTCTTAATGCATAAAATTATCGATAAGCACGCATCCTTTTCAATATTATTTTCATCACACAATGTGTTGCATGGACTTTCAAATTTCTCTTGCCATTAAAATTGGTTCCACTAATGAATTTCTTTTAATAACCCTTTAAAATATTTTCTGTCGATCATTTTTCCGAGAAATTGTCTTCCAATTTATTTTTCATTTTATTTGAAAACAATGGGACTCGTCTGACTCCATTATCCTTTTGTATGTGGATATTTTGAATATCTAGAAAAGTCAAAATAATGAGTTTTTTTTTTCTCGCTATCAATTCATTTTTAAGAAAGGTACATTGCATATTACTTTTTCGAAATAGCTACATTGTTACATATTTTAACAATTAATAGAACCGATCAATAATGATACACATTCCAGAAATGTTTTAAAATTATATTCAGATCTTTTGTTTACCATCGTTATATTCACTGAGAAAAAGGCAACGATCTCTAATCGCTTTTGACGACCTGATAATCCACTAAATTATTTTCAGATTAAAATTTCTCTAAAAAATATGTAAGGTTGATATCAAATTTCACCTCCACAGCAATTTTTAAGTTTCAAATTTTGATAGGTATGTCTTTTTACACTAAGAATTTTACAAAGATTTGCTTTTAGGTGCATGCCAATTCTCTCTGCAATTTCTTTTAAAATTTGAGTTCTGACCTCATGTGAGAAATGATTGAATTTCTATTAATCCAATTAGCTTTTAATAATCAGCAACATTTTGATAAAGTGTTGTTAAAAAAATAATTCATTCAATTTTTTATATGTGTAATACCAAATTTATTTCATATTTTTTATATCTAAGTATTTGCTTACTGATACGATAAATCATTTACTATGCTACAAAAAAAAACAAATTTTCGAAAAAAGTAAAATGCATTTTGAATAATAATACTTCAAACAAATATATATAAATTTCTTTTTACTCTTCTTCGTTTATTATTCATAAGGCTTCTTTTTTTATTCATAAGTATAAATAAAAGAATTAAAAAACGATTTTAAAAGAGATATCTGCACTTTCCAAAACAAGCTCGGTTACATTTGTTCTTGAATTTCAGTAGCTTGTCTTCTTGTTCCAAATACTGATACAGAAATACCAAATACTGATACATACATTCTAACAGCTAATTAGTAGAGTTAACTTCATGAGAAAAATTTTTAATATTCTATACAGACGAGATAAAATTTATAAAATGATATAAAAAAATAAAATTTACTTATATACTGTTTGGTTTATTTTGGATGCTTACTAACTTATAGAAAATATTATCTAGAATCTAAAAAAATTCAAAACTCGAATGTTAACATAAATATTAAAAAAACAAAAGCTCCTGAATATATTTTCATTTTTAATATTAACAAAGCATTAATATCAAATTCAAGATGATGAAAAGCAAAATTCTTATATGATTTATGCTCGATTTTTTATACCATAAAAAGAGAGCTGTGAAGTGTAAATATCATAGCAACGATTTAAAATATTCTCAATGAGTAATTTCAGCAGAAATCAAACATATCATTTCCATATTCATATAAAGTTGACGCGGATTTTTTTTTTTTTTTTTTTTTTTTTTTTTTACAAAAGAACTTCAAAAAAAGCTGAAAAACTATGTAATTTAAAGGTAATTTCAGAAAGCTATTGTCATTTGTTTTCTTATTGAGATGTAAACAAAGTTGTTTGAATTAAAACAGCTCGATAAATTCAGAGTTGCTATTTAGGAGTTGCTGTATATGAAACGCATTGACTGAATTATTCCATTTAAAAGCTGCAAGTATTTGAAAGCATGTCAATGTTTCATCTATGTTTGTAATATCTTTCGGAAGAAATATTCAAACAGAGCTTTTTTAACCCTAATTATTTTATTTAAGTTCAGGTTTCTTCTATGGTTCGCTAAAGATATATTTTAGAATTGAGACAAATTTATTTTAGAATTTATTTTTTTTTCTTCTTGCCATCAAGAGCAAACTCGTTCGACAGTGGCATCAAAATTTTAAAAATCCTTTCTAGATACTGTCCACAGAATAATTCTTGCTTATGTAAAGATTTATTTTGCTTCAATAAATATCGTTTTAAAATATTTTCCTTCTATTTGCAACTTTTTTAATAATATTTATATGTCTCGCAAACTCCTTTTTAGTTGTCATGTTTGCAAGCTTATTTATATGCATTTTTAATTTTATTACACTCTGTGTTTGTAAGAGCATTAAAGATTCTTTTAATGTTGTAATTTATCTGAAATAATTATCTTTTAACTTATTTCTATATAAGACAAAAAATTAATTTTTCAGACGTTGCGACTTTTTTATTTCTACCGGTTTGATATTTAGTTTCAACACTTAAGTATATAAATTATTGTAAAGAAAACTTTCACATTTTAACATTTGTTACATGTGAATTTATATAAGTTTCTTATATAATAATAATACTTTTATTTTACTCTATATTTTATTTTATTTTAATTGCTACGAAATATACAGAAAACACTCTTACAATCATCGAAAAATTTGAGATTACTATTCATGTTATAAAAATATCCGGGACCAAAGAATCATTCAGGTATTACAGTTATCTATCTCTATACACGATGATAAATATCAACAACCCATTGAATTATAGGGATGTGATTTGATTTTTATTCCTTTACATATTGCAGCGTTATTTTAATACAATTATTTTAATAGGGTTAATACCTATAAATTGCTATGTATGCTATTAATAATTTTAATGGGATTAATTCTTATAAATTTATAGGACTATAAATTTATCGGAATAAGTCAAGTAATAATTTAAAAGAAAATTTAATTAACTAATTTTATTATAATTTAAGTTAACATGGGCTCCTAGCATGCAAACAATGGATCCATATACAGACTTAAGATAAACTCCGAAAATACTGGTTCCGGTTCAGCGATTGCCAGAATGTTCACTACGGCAGAGATCAACCATCCCATTCGGGAATGCATAACAGTTCAGATAATGCAGAAATTCTATAATAATTAATTAATAATAACTTTTTCATTTCTTGAAAAACTTTCTTTCTACAGTATATAATGAGAATAAAACTGATGTAAAATTCGTGGAGAAAATGTTATAAATATTTGTAACCAAGCAATTTGCAAAGCTAACATAGAAATGAAATTTTCCCAATTTGTCTTTAATAATAAATCTATTTCAGAGTCTTTTATGCATCAACATTATTCAACTATTTCGAAATATATTAACTATAATTCATTTGAGAATATAATTAATTTATGTTATTAATTTTTCATTATATTTTTATGAATAGTAAAATATTATTTATCTTATCTAATTCAAAATGCTTTAATTATCGCGAGAATTTTCGTTTCAGCAATGATATGTCATAAAATTGCAAATTATTTATAATGCTATATATGCTATTAATCAATGTGAATGTGCTTTGAAATATGCTAAATTTAAAATTGTACAAATGTTAATAAAATCAAAATTTCTATTAAAAGTAATTATAATATTGGTGTTAGTAACTTTGAATGAAAGTTTTAAATAATTCGGTTCATTAGCTAATAGATTAGATTAAATGTTCGAAATTTTACAATAAAAATGAAAAAAATTTGTAGAATAACTAATGTTAGAAATCATAAAATTCCAATTATAATTATGGAATAGCTTCAAAAATTCCAAAAAAACTATATTACAAAAAAATTATGCCAAATATATTCGCATCTAAAGAAAGAATTCTGATGCTTAATTTTTTTTGGAATTAAAATGATTTTTTTGTCTTTCTCTTTTTATATTTTTTATAACTTCTTTAAGAAAAAGAAAAAAAATATTACGTTTGCTTTTACAAATTAACTTCGGACCATATTATGAAAGCTTTTGGAATTTAAAACAGATTTCAAAATTAACCTTTAAAAGAAAAATTTATATAATTTGATTTTTTATATATTGCTAATAGAAAATTTTATATTTGCTTTCAAAAATGAACTTCGAATCATTTCATGAAGGGTTTGGGAATTTTAAAAAACGGACAAATATTTCACCATAAAATTAATGATGAAAATTTATAAAAATCACTTAAAAATACAAATAAACTTTTGTTGTTTATAGTTTTTATTTAAAAATTCTTTTACAAGTTCTTCCATTTTTTTCGTGCAAAAACATTTTTTGAAATTACCATTTCTTAAAAAATTGACATTACTGAATTCTTTAACTCGGGAATATTATGTAATATTTGAAATATAAAAGAAAATGATTTTTTTAATTACTGCAATAAATCCTCATTACATTCATAGTTCCTTTAAAACTATTTCCACTAAGTACAGAGAACGATCCAGTCATTTTATCAAATATACAGGTTCTATAAAAAACATTAACAAAACTAAATTTGGAAATCTATTATAACTTCATTCCACTCAAATCATCTGTAATGTATGTAACCATTGATTCGTTTTTTAATCACTTTATTCCAATACATTTCTGTGTGTAATATTTATACCGATAAAATATAATTAAAATGATTCATTTTTTTTTAACCGAATAAAAAAATTTTGTAAATTTTCATCTTATTTGGAAAGTTAATTAGTGATAATTGATTGCACTAATTAGAGAACTTGATCTTCCTATTAATTAAAGTTAAAAGTTATTCTAACACTTCATTGATTTTCTGAGTCCATTACCTAATATTTTTGAAGAATTTAATAATGAATTAGTTGAAAGAAATTTTTGTAAGCGTTTGACTTCTTATAAAAAACATGAATTTTAATATTGCTTTTGATATTTGAAGTCAAAATATTCTATCTTCTGTTCTACATTTCCAAGTTATTATTCACTAGCCGCCTTTGGCGACCAGCTGGTTCGCCATGAGTAATGCGTTCTAAAATTTTCAATTAAATCACATATTCATTAGCCTTGAAGTAATTCCGGGCATTTATTGGCCTGAAATTACTATTTTCTTTAAGATGATGGACGGAAAGTTCTAAAAGAACCCGTTTTCTTGATAATATTCTTTAATTTTATAAATCTGTCAGTTTTAATTATCGGTTATGCTTCCAAAATATTAAAAATGTATTATTCGGTGATGTTGCCAAAATATTAAATATGTTTTTTGAAAAAAAGCGAAAAAGCGAAAAAAAATTATTAAATTAATGATACAGATATTGCAAACGATTATAGAAATATGCCATTAGGTCGGGAGTTCAATGCATATCCTGTCTAAATTCAATCAGGTTTACCGTAAATAAAGAAGATTTATTGAATTAATCATTTAGATATTGCAAACGATTATAGAATCCTTTGCCTTGCATTTATTTTTTTAGAAAGTATCACTTTTTATATTTATGTTATTTTATCCAGTCCCGTGCTGAAAGTATCATTTCTTTAGACTTGATTTACGATGATAGTTTTTTTTATTATTATTTGAACTTCCGGCTTTGTTTTCTTTTCTTTTATCCGGTCACGTGACCAAAAAAACATAGTTAAAATGTTTCTTTAAAAATTCGTTAAAAATAGAGGCTTAAGTTATACATTAAAACACTGATACCATTAGAAAGCTAATTTTTTAATCTTTAAATTGATGTAAAAATCATGTTTGTGCGATAATATTTTCGGAAGTTATGGCGGAAAAACGTCGAAATTTCGCTTAAATTTTAATTAATTCAAATTCTAATTAAAAATTCGAAAAAAGGGCTCCGAGGTGCACATTCTGAACCTCCAAGGTATACATATACCAAATTTGGTAGCTGTAGGTCCAACGGTCTGGCCTGTAGAGCGCCAACACACACACACACACAAACACATTGAGCTTCATTATAAGTATAGATTACTTCATTGATATCAGCAAAATGATATAATAATAATAATAATTTTCATAGATTATTCTGCAGATTTCAATTTTAATACAAATATATTTACTTTATTGAAATATTTTTCTGTCATGTGACTACTTTTAGAATATTTTTTTGGGGGGAATGGTAAAAAATATTTATATTTTTACTAGTAAGCATATAATTATTTTTACTAGTAAGCATAATTATATTTTTACTACTAGCATAAAAAAGAGTAAAAAATTTAGGAAATCTAACTTTCAAAAACACTTTTGAAAATTGGAACAAATACTTTTTTTGCGGCTAAAAAAGATTTGCAGCAATGATTTGTAAGTTTGTTTTTTTTTAATGTTTCAAGTAATACGTTTCAAGTAGTAAGTTTTTTTTATGTAATGTAATGTTTCTAATAAAAAGCCATCTTGCTATCTATTCTTTGAATATTAATATTCGACTAATAAATAACATGTTTCATATTTGGAAACACTAAAATAAGCATAAAATAATTTTGAAGGAATGTATTTCTTATACTTTAATTATGAAGTTGCAAAACATATTGAAAAGTATTTATGCCATATTTGAACAGAAAATGTGTATTAGATTTTAATTTTTGAGCTTTTCGTAAGGATATTCTATCAAAGATTAGTAATTTGAAAAAAAAAGCATTTAAAGATGTAAAATGGTATTAAAAAGTATGTAAATGAAATTATAGAAACTAGTGTCTATTCCACAAAAAAATGCACATGGGAACAAAATTCTAACAATTTTATAAATGAACTTGTTTAAACATTAGGTATGTTATATAATAATTTTTTTTTAAAAAATGATGTTTCGATGTAGTTTTAGCGTGTAATTTTCAATCAGATTTGAAATAGCTGATTAAAAAAGAGTTTATATATATAGTAAAAAATGCTTTGGATATAATATCTAACTTGAAACAGCTAAAAAGAATAAGATTTTTTTAATTATTATTAATATTAATTATTTAACACTTTTTTTCTGCAATAAAATGAACTCTTAATTGAGGTTGAAAATGTGAAAAGCTCATCAATTAAAATTAATAATGTTTCGACATACAAATTCTTTTATAGTACTTAGTTATAAAAGATTCCATATTATTTTTATAATTCAAAAGTATTTTTTCTGTAGAAAAAATTATTGTTATAAAAAACGTTTGATATTTTTAATGTCAATATAATCACGTTCCCACATAATATAAAAATAAGTTCCTCATAAAATGGTCTTGCATGTAGATACTAATTTGCTTGATTTCAGTTATGTATTCATATTATTCTGAAATCCTTCGTTTTTGAACTAGTATTTACTAAGCATATAACTATTCTTGGTACCAATTACTGAACCTTTGCAATTTTAATTAATCTTTCTTTATATTAAACTATTTCTATAGAAGTACATACATATCTATATCAAAGTACTCCTATATAATTATATTCCTCTGTATTAAACTACTCTTATGGAATTATCTTTCTCTATATTAAACTACTCCTATAGAAGTTCTGAACAGTTAGAAAAATATATGCAAATACACATATCTTACGTTATTGTGATCCGGCATTGTTCATTGGCGAGAAAAGTAAATTAATCAGCATCGATAATAATAATGTTTTCAATTATGGCACATAGGTGTTTCAAAAAATAAACAGTTACTTATAATTTGCTTTTACACTTAAAACAATTTTAGCGCTGGTATTTACTTTATACAAAATAAATTCAAAGTCTCTTCTATTTAAATTTGTAGTTTTATATAAATTACGAATGAATATTATATTAGTTATAAAAACGATCATGATTTTATTCGCAACTAATAATTTTTATAGATTTTCAATTTCTACTGTTGATTTTAATTATGTTTCTGTTCTATGGTTACTCAAGATTGTAGGTTTCGATAATCAATGGACAAACGCGAAATCTTCAGAAACGAACAATAAATAATCTCACTGTGATAATATATGATAAAGAAGAAATTAATATTTTCTCAATATTTACAAGCACAAAATACACATGCAAGCACAAAAAATAATTCCAACACATTTTCATAAAATTATGGTTAGGATCTTCACCCAAAATACAAGTATTGAAACAATCATATAATGTATAATGCATATTTTTATAAAAAAAAGCAGCCAAGAAATCAAATCCAATACTTAAAATTATGTTTAATTTTTAAAAAATATATATGTCTCTTTTTTAGATCAAACGAAAAATTTCTAAGCATTTAGGAAACAAAATCTAACAGCAATGCAATATCAGGCAGAATGCAAAGCAAAATAATTTTTGATTGGACGTCAAGAAATTGTTACAAAATTATCCATGATAAAAAAAAAAACTCTGCTGTTTTTGAATTGGATAAATATTTAAGAGAAGCAGATATGGATGTTGGCTAAATTATTTCAATCGTGGGTTGTAAAGAACAAATGACAATTGAATACAAAGATCTTATAACGTTGTATTAAGTAATTATTATATTGATCATTATCTAATTTATCTGTAAAATTTGCATCTTAAAAGTACAAAATGTCCAATAATATAATTATGATACTTTCATGATATTCTACGGTATTCATGATATGAATTGATATCGATGAGTCTCGAGCTGGAAAAATATAATAATAATAATCAATATTTACAAAATAAATGACGGAATAGTGCAGCATTTTCAATATATTTTTGATTCTATTTCTTTTCCTTGTCAAATCATGAAGAACAGTCTTTGGTTCAATAGTTTATAATGGAAAAAGCTTATTTACTTTTGTAAAAGCTGCTTTCTTTCAAATGTAAGCAAATGATTTAATTTGAGGCATTTAATTAAAAATATTTACCAAATTTTGCCATCAGATTATATAATGTAAAAATCAACATTAATAATGAATAGATTTGAATAAAAAAAGTCAAGCACTTATTAATAATATATTGTTTACATATATAATTGATTTGTACTTTTAAGAAAAGAGCGTGCATGCTCCTAATAAAATGTTTTGACAAACATTTCAAAAAGACATCTGGTAAAAAAAATATTGCACTCTTTTCCTTCGCCATGTTTTATAATTTTCTGAAAGGGCACATTTAAAATATAATTTAGAAACATTAAAAGAATATTAAATTATCTGGAATTAAAACATTAAATCATTTTGCTTCATTTAAATTTTATTCAAATTGATATGGTCGTCTTCATAATAATTTATAGCTAGTTATTTTCAAAAATAAGTTAAAATAAATTAATTCAAATAATTTATGATTGAGTTCATATTAAATTCACTTCATTTTGTCTTTTCCAAGCATACATGTTTTTTTCGGATAAACATTAAGACTTATTTTATCCAAAATAAATAAGTTCTTAAGCATAGAATGTTTTTTCTAATTGAACTAATATCTTCTGTTATTTAGCATCTTTTGAAAGTTGTAAAGCTAAAACATGTGAAAAGTTTTTGTTAAAGCTAGTATTTTGATAATCCATTCTTCTTAATTTTGTGTTCTGTTGGATAACATTATTTATAATGGCTTTTATATTAGTAGAAATAAATTGTATTTTCTACATAATGTAAATACTAACTCGTGCAAAAATTCAAATCTTAAATGTAATGGAGAAAACGATTGTTCCGAGTCATCTTTTTAACAATACATTTTTAACACATAAGGCTACATTTAAAAATAGATTTTTCAAAACAAAGAAAAAAATTATATAAGGAATAAAATAATTTTTGTGAAATTTTCGAATGAATTAAAATTAGTTTAATTCCTAAAGAGTAATTTTTATTACATACAATTTGACTTAATTTTGAAGCCTTCTTATTTCAACTAAATTTTTAAGTGAAGCATTAGAAATAATTCAATGTTTGGTTTTTACAAGAAATAGAAGAATTTCATCAAAAAATTATCAACAAAAAACAATCTTATTTAACTAGCATTTAAGAATTAACATACGATAAATTTACAGCGAGTTTTCCTTAAAAAACCTCTATTGTTAAGAATTTAGAATATAAGCTACCTATCTGTTACTTTTTGGTTCCTTTAAGTTTGGTATAAAGCTAATCCAAATATTTCCATTAAATTGCCATTGTAAATTTTAATTTACTCATGCGGAAATTCATGCTCGTCTTAAAATCAAAATTTTTTAGAGTAACCAACACTCGTACAAATTAAATCATTCAATGAATAAATAAAACCGATTGCATTTATCTGAAGTTCTAAAGGTATAGAGGTGATTATTTGTTTCTACTTCATATTACTTAATGATTTGATTTCAAGTTGCTGTTAAATCATTTCTACAAAAAAAGAAAAAAAAAGATATTGTCTGTTTTTCATTCATTTGTGTATTTTTCCCTATTCAGGTGCAAACCGAATAAATTAATGTCATTAACAACAAAAGGAAAATCATAGAGTATTTAAACGAAATAGCATTTGTTTAAAAGAATTTTTTTTAAGAAAATAGTTGAGAAGACGAAGAGGTATTATTATTTACCAAAGGGTGATATAAACTTTGATTATTTTGAGCAATCATTTTTTATTGTGTTCTTATTAATTTTAAGAATGCTTGGAAAGCGAATAATGCTTGGATGTTATAAATAATGTTATAAATGCTTGGAAAGCGAATCATCAAACTAGATGTTTCTCCTTCATTTGAACTCGCTTCAAAATTACAATCCTTATTTTCTAATTCAAAAATTTTCTTTTTATATCACCAATAATACAATAATTAATTATATCATATAGGTTTAATGCTTTAAACCTATATGATATATTTTGAAATAAAAAAATCATTATTGTCGAAAAAAGCATTACTAATGAAATAAGAAAAGACTTAATTACTATCCATGAAATATTCAACATGAAAGTCATAGATATTTTCAAGATTATAGATGCGAAAACTTTATTCCAGGTATTACAATAATATTTAGTCATTTCAGAATATGTTGTAGGCTGATTTTTTGAGGAATACACTAGTGTTGCTTTCATATGATACATTAACCTTTTATTCACCGAATTATTTTATCATCAATATTACAAATCTAATTTTGAACACTTAGTTACTTTTTTAATTAATTAAAATAATTAAATTAGTAAAAAAAGATCTTTAATGTTATTTTTAGTTGACATCTTCTGCTTTCTATTGGAAATTTATTCTTTATGTTCTTTCAAATACTAGTGAAAAAATTGTCATATTGTCAATATATCAGCCGCGATGAGGTCCCTCCGTTACAGAGTTATCAAAAATTTACAAGGAACCTTTAAGTTATCTGTGATAGAATTCTAGAAATCAAGGAGTAATTTCTGAAAATTGCTATGTATTAAAAAATGAGAAATTTCAGTAATATACCTTTTTAGTTTCTTTTTAAAAAACGTTTGTTATTAAATTATTATTATTAAACCGAAAACTTTTTATTTTCTAGAAGAGGCATTTTGTAGCAATTGAAAAAAATGTAAGGATATTTGCTATTTTCATAATTTTCAATGCACAGAGTATGATTAATTTCTACTGTTACGACAACATTATGTCTAAAAAATCTTTTTGGAAATGACCGTCTGCCGACACTTGTGTGGAAAGCAAGATCACTAAAAATAAGAAAAATTAAATTAAATTCATAATGTCAAATATTTGCATAAGTATCAAATATTAGATCAAATTTGAAGCTGAAAAGTATATGTCAGTGTTAGTATATGTTATATGTTATGTTAAAAATATATTTTAGTGTTTTACTTTAAGGCTTAAACTGTAGATTTGTATCAAATTTTAAATAAAAGATCAATAGGGAGATATATTGTTCCAAAATGCCTGTACAGTTTTCTTAGGTATACAACGAAATAAAAAACAAAGACATAAGCTTTCCATATTGTGGAAATACAAAAAATAATTGAGGAATGGATACTTTCAATAATTTGTTTTTATAAAATAAGAGAAAGAAAAATTTTATGAAAGAAATGATAATGATTTTGCTTCTTTTTTCATAAAAGTTTAGTTAAAAAATATGTAATTATGTAACATTATATACGAAGCATATCTTTTACGGTATGTCCAATTGTTATTTCAAATGATTTTTTTTTTTACTTTACAAAAAAAAAAAAAATCCGAAATATACTGATATTTAAAAATGTCCAGGCAAATTTCCATTCCTTTTTTTTTCAATTTACTTCATAAGTGATCATTCAAGAGAATTTTGCACCAATTTAATTAACATATTTTCAGAATTCATTTTAAATTCCTGACTTAGGTTATTAGAACAAGCTTATATTAATTAACACAAATCTGTATGAACCATATATACAGTTAATTTGGGAAAATTCAAGTTTTCAGATAACTTCATCCAAGTTTCTGAACAGACCGTGTTTAATTAATCGTTGACAGTGGATGCTTATTTCATCTATCGGTTTATAGGTTTATCAAATAAAAGTAAATTAGGTTACTACGGCTCACATAATGGCTCAGAAGTTGACTGTAGGTGCTTTGGAATGAATTGAGTTACCATCTTCCATCCACGAAGAGGAAGCCTTTCAATTGTTTCCCTCTCTCTACGTCTTGACGCTTGAGGCATAGGTTTGTTTGCCTATATTATTAAAACTGCTCCAGAATGTTAATAGGGTGAAACGTGTCAATCTTTTGTTATTACAAACCTTCAGGGACTTTTAAAAGTCGAAATGTGAGCTGTGGGTTAGTAATTTGAGGGAAGTAATGTGCAGTTGAGTATGAATGGGAAGCAAAATACTTTTCAAATAAAGTAGAGTCTTCAAAGTGTCGCTAAATAAAATATTGAAATATCAGAATATATTGTATCGCTTATTTTGTTATATATCAGAAGGAAAACAATTGTAATAGAAAAAAAACTGCATTGCTTTCTAATAATTTTAAAATAAATTCAGTGTTATTATTTTCATAAATTGGAGAAATGCAGTTATTGTTAATTGTAGGAGATATTAAGAATTACTATCATTAAATTTGAAAACGTATTTTTTTCTTTTGAAAGAAAGTATGATGATCATTCCTAAATAGAGATATATTGACAGTTGTTCTTAAATAAGAAGGTGGAAATGAAGATAAATGTTCTTTAATTTGGATATAAAAATAATTATACCTGATTTTATATACAAGTATACACATTTCTCAGAATCAAAATTAAGAATAATATTGATATATTTGTCTAATTATTTAAGGTAGTCTTTATACATTGCTGATTGTACGTCAGAAACAAAATCTTCACAATACCTAAATCAAACCGACGTTAATTGGTAGTGGATATTATATTGACTACATATTAAAAATTTGTTAAAGAATGTCATGAAAAAAAATAATAATTTTTAATTTTGAAAGCATAACATTTTTTGAATGAATAGTTCAAATAACTAATTACTAATATTAATTATGAATAGCTAAATCTTAAAACTAAGTTTACCATGAGTTGGCATTTAATTATTTCTACGAAATTGGTCAAAATGACTCATTACTCTATTTAATTAAAAAATAATAATTGATTTCCAAAATATATTGAAAAAAATGACAAAATATACACTGAAGTGACAAAAGTCATGGGATAGCAATATGCAAATTTTCAAATGGCAGTAGTATCGCAGCGAAAAAGTATAAATGCGCAGTTCGTTTTCCAGAGCTTTCATTTGTGTTCAAGTTATTCATGTGAACAGGTTTTTCGTGATTTATGGCGGCACGACGAAAATTAACAGACTTTGAACGTGGAATTTTAGTTGGAGCTAGACGCATGGGTCATTCCATTGCGGATATCGTTAGTGAATTCAACATTCCGAGATTCACAGTATGAAGAGTGTGCCGAGAGTATGAAATTTCAGGCATCACATCCCATCATGGACAGCGCAGTGGGCGACAACCTGCACTTAACGACCGAGACCGCCGAAGTCTGTGTAGAATGGTCAATGTTAATAGACACGCAACACTTCGTCAAATAACTGCAGGAATCAATGTGGGACGTACGAGGGATGTGTCCGATAGGACTATGCGGCGAAATTTGTCTTCCTTATGCTATGACAGCAGAAGACCGACTCGAGTGCCTTTACTGACAGCACGACATCGCCTGCAGCGACTCTCCTGGGCTCGTGAGCATATCGACTGGTCCCTAGACCAGTGGAAAACCGTGGCGTGGTCAGATGAGTCACGATTTCAGTTGTTACGTGCTGATGGTAGAGTTCGAGTGTGGCGCAGACCCCACGAAGCCATGGACCCGTCGAAAGGTCCGTTCGTGCCCAAACTCCTGCACCATCCACACTTTCACAATTATGGACGTCTATACAGACAGCATGGCTCAATATTCCTGCAGAGGACTTCCAACGACTTGTGGACTCCATGACACGTCGAGTTGTTGCACTTCGCCGGGCAAAAGGAGGACCGACACGATATTAACAGTCATCCCATGACTTTTGTCACTTCAGTGAATTTGTGAGGTGTTGTGTGATGAAAAAGTAGTTCTGTTTTTATTTATAAAAAAAAGTTTATTTTCTAACGTAGGTCTATCATCTTATCTTCGGCCCATCTTCTACCAAATCATTCACTGACACTTTATCCTACAACAACCTATAAAATGGCAATAATTTTCTAGAAGAAAATTAACGAAAATTTTTCTTAGAGGGACAAAATGACACGATAACTCTAATGATTAAAACTAATTAATTATCTTTAGATATATCTTAAATCAGTGTATTTTCTTGAGATAATAATGCAATTACGATGGAAATTGCTTCATATTTAAAAGGAGTTATTCACATTCCAACAAACTGCTAGTAATTTAATTACGAAATATGTCGTAAGAATTTTTAACGTTGTTCAGGATTTTAATTCTGATTTTTAACTTCAATGAAGGATATGTAGAATTGCAGGTATATCCTAAGTATGATTTGAATTCACTGAAAAGAGCAAAATGAAGCAATTGAAATGGAGGTAACGAAATAGCAAGAGGGATACAGGAAAGGAAATGTTATATAGGTACATAGTCAATATGGATATAAGATAGAAAAAAACTAAAGAATTTTATCCAAAAAAATGAATGATCAAATTGAATTCGTTTTTACAGAATTTGATCTAACAAAAATATGATATCTAAGAAGAAAATATGATAAGTAGCCATGGAATTAGTCAGTAATTTTAATATTATCGAACGTCATTTCTATAATTCTAAATAACTTTGATTGATTTTTAAAATGCTGAGAATCTTGACTTTCTTCGTATGCTATTGGAAATAATACAGTCTATTGTGTTAAGATTTGCAATTTTTACTGTTATGTGTCAATTTTTTTATAAAATTATAAACTAAATATAATACGGTTTTATATATCACAATAATTTTTGCTGCAAACTTTAATAAAGCCTTTTTACATTTAAGATTTTAACAAACAATTTTTTATGACTATCCTTCCAATTAATAAAATAGACCAATTATGTTCAATAATTGCTGTGTACAACCAATTATGTTCAAAATAATTTTTTTAAAGCGTATGATAAATACTTTTAGTATCTAAAGCTGAAGGTTTACTTTAAAATTTTTTAGGTTCTATTTTATTAAAGTAGAATAAAATGCTCTACGACCTTCAGCTTTAGATACAAAAGTATTTATCATACGCTTTAAAAAAATTATTTTGAACATAATTAGATAAAGTTAACAAACTATGAGTTCAATTAACAAGCATTATTGCTCATCTTATGAATCAGTAATTGTCTTTTTTAAGACAAATAGTGCGATTAACGATTCTCAACTGTAGTATTTTCAATCAACCAAAAAAGTGGCTCACGAGAAATCTTAAAGGCAGCCAATAATTTGTAATTTCCTAGGCAAATTTCAAGATTTTCAATTATGCCCAGAATAATGATCTAGTAGGTTTACAAAGAGAGTCATTCATCAAAACATACCAGTTTGGTCACACCCCATGGCCATATATTTATGTACGCTTGAATTAAGTACTTTGAGTTAGCACGCAAAATCATAGTTGCGTGAGGCAATTTCCCTTAATTTTTTTGCTTCCAAATGCACATTTTATTTCCTTTTTTTCATCATGCCTCTTAAAATAAATAATATACAGAAATATTTTACCTTGCCAGTATATTGTAGAAAGCTGATAAAGAATATATTTTGCAATCATGCCTCTTAAATATGAATTTGAAATATGGTAGATAGCAATTAACACTGCCGTATTTGAGTTTCTTTGTGGTTTATAGGAAAATTTAACGAAGTATTGTATCTGCTGTTTTTTCAAAGTTAAGGAATGAAGTGAATGACCGATCACTTGTTTCTTCTAAACTAATGGTTTATAAACTTTTGAATTAACATTGTTGATCTGTTAACGGAATATCTGTTTCTTGAACATAAGGTCTATAATTCAAAATCAACTTTCACAATATATCTACCATGTTTCTTTGAAAGATGCAATTTCAATTTGCTATTTTTCAAACTCTTTCATATTAATGCCCTGTTAACAAAATTGACATATGCTTAAGTCCAAAATAGTTTAAGATATAACTTGTCAGTTGACCATACATGTGTACAAAAAAGGGGAGATTATTGAAAAAAAAATATTTATTACAGATTTTCAAAACTAGCTGAAAGAAGGTTTTGTTTATCAAAAAGTTCTGTATATGGAGCAAAATATCTTAAATAATATTTTCTTATGTATATTATTTTGCATAAAATTGGTTAGAGAATTTTGAGATTTCTCAAATCAACTAAATTACAATTAAAATATTTTTTCTTCTAAAACTCAGGAGTTTTAAGTTCTTTTTGATTTGAACTTAAAAAATTTCAGAATTTCGATTCAGATAGGCTGAATTCTCGTCATTAATGTCACAGCTTCCATTTAATTTTGATGGATGAAGTCTTATTTTCAGCATATTTATTAAAAATGAATAAAATTTTATTTTTAACATATTGATTGGGCATTTATAATATAGCCATGATTTTTAATAGATATTTTATGTTTTATAAAGAGAAGTTTCATTGTCTTTTTTATTTTATGAACGGTATGAATAAAAAGTATTTTAGTTGTCAAAAATTCAACCAATAAGTTCAAGTAAATTTATTTCTTGGTATTCTTTAAGTTTGAAATGATAATATTTGAAACTATATATCTCTATGTGTGTAACTGAATAATAAATCAAAAATACATTTTGTTGTATTTATGAAACCTAGATGTAATCTTTAACTAAATATGCATAATACTGCTACATAAAATCTATATACTTGACTACATGTTCTTAGTTAACATATTGAATCTTGCTAAAATCATCATTCTTTCAAAATATCAAATTTAGTGTCAATACAAATATATTTCATTAAAATAAGCAACATGAATGCTGGCTTGGTTTGCTGGTATAAAAGTTCACTATAGTTTTTACCAGCTGAAGAATCTGTCTTTTGTTCAGGGAAAAAACCTTTGTTCCCTTCTATGTTAAACCTACATCAGTACATAATGTCAGATCTCCTAAGGTATAATTATAGTTTCCTGTTTTACTTTAAAAGAGTATATTTTTCTAAGTTCCTCATCCTCATTTTTATTTTCTCAAAAATGTCAGTTTTTTGCTATTTCATATAATTTTTAAGAAAGTTCTAAAGGCATATTATAGCCTTTTTTGGGTTTTTTTTAAAATTATATATAGATTGACCATATAGATCACCAATTTTCTACTATAATGTAGATAACAGTATTCATATCGAACGAGTTTTTAAAGTTATGAAAATATGAAGTTATGAATGAGTTTTAAAAAGAAGACGTTAGCCTATACTTTAAGTTTTTTGAAGCATAATTAAAAATAATTTTGGTTCCAAAGCATAATGTCGATTTAAATTTATCTGTCTATAGTTTATATGTGAATCCAATAGCTCAAAAAGGCATAATAAAATGAGATTTGTACCTGGCTTTATCTGTAAAACTATATATCTGATATTTTTAAATCAAATTCATTAGTCTATATTATTTACAATGAATAAGATTATTTAAAATTACAAGCGAATTAAATTTATTAAATGATCTAAACACAAAAAATGTATTATTTAGAGCTGTAATTATAAATCAAATCATTTATAAAAAAGGCATACTATTCAAAAGGACAACATTCTATGTTGAGAATAAAATTGATTATCTATATTTTATAACGATGTTAAAAGCAGGAAAAGAAATAAATGTAAAAATTTCATGAAAATTCAGAACCGAAGATAAAAGGCTTAATGATGCTTTTACCTACAAACTTACGTTTAAATAATATTACATCTGAAACTGATGAAAAGCAAGAATTTTTATTTCTTTGCGATAAAATAATGCAATTTATTGCGATTAATATGTGTAAAACTTATTTCGTCTCAAAGCTAATGCAAAATAAGAGTTCTTGTTATTGCGATTAAAAAAATTTCAGTGATATTTAGAATTGATGGAATCTGGAATTAGAACTTATTATAATAGTTTCAATGAGTAGTAAAATGTATTGAAAAAGTAATTTAAAGTTCTGCTTAAATAGAAGCGTTACTGACTATTATTTGACTTATAATCACAAAATTTTTATTCTTTTCCAGAAAAATATTATGTGACCTGGAATCACAAATATCTCTTCTTTTCCAGAAAATTGTGAAAAACCTTCCGCTGATCCTTTATGAACATTTCTACTATTGCTATCAGTTGCTATTATGTTCTCACTATATCAGAGTGATGCTCGATTGCCTTTGCATAAGATAAAATTACTGAATATGAAAAGACACATGCGATTTGTTTTATGAAGATATGTTAAAAACAGTATAACATTTAAATTGCCTTTATTCAATTTTTATGACACTTTGATTTTATGTTTACATCATGCATTTTGAAATTTACAAATGGGAAAAATTCTAATTATTTTTATTTCTGTCTATATAATTACAATAAATGATAACTTTGAAAAAGAGAAACAGTTTTTAATTGAAATATAGATTTTATACTAAAAAAATTACTTCTGTTAAAAAAAAGGAAATATCGGAAGATCTGATATCTTTAAGATATTTATGAAACTCTAATTATCCTTCAATAAAATACTCAATCATTTTTAAATTTAAATATTGTTAATGTTAACATAATTTTCTGTTAGAATATCAATTTATTGGACAAATAAAAAAGGAAAACATATCCTTATAAATTGTCACTACTTACATCATAAAAAGGGATACGGGATTTGCCTGTGGCATGAAGAAGCTGTTACACTGATAAAAATGTATCATCATGTTTTAACCATCAACTTATTGCAACACTATATAGAAATAAATGAAAGACAAAAGTACACAGTGAAGTCTTTGTCTAATAGAATAAAACATGTTGTTAGGCAAACACTGTTTTCTAAATAGATCCCATTATTACTTAAATGTATACGCATAACTTAATTAATTCTCTTTTCTTTCCCAGATTCTACTCTACATCATACTCCGGCATCTGTATATAAGAAATAATATTCGTTATCCCTTCCTCTGGCTCAAGTAATCTAATATTTGCTTAACACGTTATGCCCGGATCAATATCACGACAAACCTAAAATCCAGGGCGACGGAAAGAAATCGCAGCGTTAGATCCAGACACAAAAATTAACCCGTTCAAATATTTACTCTGTGCCTACGAGAATGATCTTTGTGGACTGCTACGCGATGCCGTTGCTTCAGAAAAAAAAATGCTGATTAAATTACACATTTTAAATTCATCGGCTGAGATTGGAGATACGGTGTTGTTTTTGAAGATGCATTTTGAATTAATTCAAGAGGTACAGCAAGCTGTCGGCGATAATATCAAACAATTTGCTGATTTTCTTGAAAATGCAAGTATAACAAATAAAAATGAATATAAAACAACGACAAGGTTCAATTGATTTTTAAGACAATGGAGAACAGTTCATTTGAGTAGAGAAGACGGTGATTCAGATGGGAAAAATAAATAATAAGAGTGATTATTGATCTTATATTGGAAAATGCAATACAGCCCGTTGAGTTTAATCATTCATATTTTGAATTAATTTTAATTAAAAATATTTGAGCTACTGTAATATTTGTACAAAAGAAATATATTTTAAGTATTACAAAAATGTAGAAGTAATGCTTAATGCATCATAGTTGGAATAAATTTAATAGATAGAATACGCTATCTAAGATAATATCAAGCAATTTGTTGAGTTCCTTGAAAATGAGAGTGTAACAAATGAAAATTAATATTAAACAGTGACAAGCATCAATTTATTTTTATGGATGATAGAGAACTGCTTATTTCAATAGTGAAATATGTGAAACTTCTTTCAAAAGAGAAAAATTAATAGGTATTATTAATAGAAATATATTATTAATAGGTATTATTAATAGAAAAAATAATACTGTATTGTGTAATATTGTATTTGGAAATACAATTAGCTGAGCTTATTAAGTTCTATTTATTGTTTTAATTAAAATGGTTAAGCTAACTAAAAGTATTTTTCTTTAATTAAAATATTAAATTTCGAAAAAAAGGGTTTTATAAAGATTGCAAAATGTTGTAGTGCTTAAGATGAAAGTAGCACAGTCAAAGTTAAAATCACTTATAAATTTATAAAATGCAGATATTTCTTGCAAAATATATAAGATCTTGCATGAAAAATTAAAAATTTCTCAATAAATGCAAACAAATACCTTTGAAGCTAAACAATACCTATGCAGACAATACATTTCACGAAGGAAACGTTATTTTTTCATTTTATTTACAGTATTTTTATTAAAATAATCTTTAAATATATTTCTGGGGAAATGTAAGTAAAATTATTAATATATTTTAAGTGCACTTTTAATATTGATTACGTTTTGTAAATTAAATCAAAAAAGGCTTGACCCACATAATAATAATTTCTAGGCTTTTTACTACCATGAATAATTTATCAATGCTTAATTTCCAGATTTATATTAGCACCATAACCGCGAGGAAAAATAAAACCAATCGATTTACTAAAATTCCGTTGCCTTTTATATTATCAGAATAAAATGATACACATATAATTTTAAGTATTTACAATTTACCGAAATTGCTCATTGTTATAAAACAGAAAAAAACTTATCTCTTATTTTCTGTAAATATGTAAGAAAATAATTGTCTTTTTACGCAATTTTTTTTTTCATGAAAGAGAAATTTCAAGCAATTTAAAAAATAAAGGTATGCGAATTCGATTACCGAAATTTTGATAAAGCGGGAGAAACTTTCGAAAGGTGGTTAATGAACCGTTCAAAATATAAAAAAGGATGAATTTATCTGAGTCATTTAATCCAGATAAAATATAAATCCATTGTAAAACGCTACATTAGGAGAAGCTGTAAAACTTAAATCTCAAGTGTTAAAATTTTTACAAAGACATTCATGAACTAACAAAACTAGTAGATTTAATTTTCAAATTTTCAAATATTTTTAAGAAATAAAAAGGGCAAATTTTTATTATGCGATTAAGGATTGAAAATACAAAATAGATTGATAAAAACATTTACTTTAAATGCATTCACAGAAATTAATTAGGAATAGTATAATTTTTAATTAATATAACAGTTTTTTGTTTGTTTGTTTTAAAACTGCTGTAATATATATTTCTTACATCTATAAACGATAATAAAGTTCAGATTTTTTTTTTAAAAAGATACGCATCACTCCAATATATACTGTCCATACATAATAACTTGTCCTGGTAAGATAGATAAAAAAGCATTTTGAGATTTAAAAATTCATTGAAAATGTACTAGCGAAGATGGACAAAAGTTGCAGATACAGAGAAATAACACGAACGTGACTGCTGGAATTATTTAATGGCTTTGATTAAATTTGACTGTGCAGTTAATCAATAATTGAACTGAATCATCATTTTGTAGTATATATTAATGCTACTTTCGTTATTGAAAGAAAACTGCTTAATGTACAAAGAGGAAAATTTATCATATGAACCTAACACAAAATAGCTGAACTTTATCAGCTACTTCATGTATAACGAACCGATGAAATCAAGAATTTTTGAATATGTATCATATCTATTCTGCATGAGTACGTGGAAAACTAACTCTATGTTCCAAAAATGATAGATCCTATGACTTTCCATCCTACAACTTTGAAATAGTTCTCCAAACATCGGATTAATTACAAGTAGTATAGTCAATATATAACGCAGCCTGATTCTAAAAAAGATTAGATATTTCTATTATCAAAAATAAATATAGTATTTATTCTATATTTATACGTAGGATACTTTCATTTTGGAGAACTCGACATTGCGGAGAAATTAGAAACTCATTTATAGAATATTATTGTAAGACCAATCAACCAGCTACAAATTTGATACTGGTTTCTGATGCCAAATTTTCTGATTGCAAACCTTATAACTTTTTTCCGTTTTTAATACATTTTTTTTTCCTTATTTTTGGAACAATCTTGTAAGAGTCAATGCTTTAGAATGATTAAATAAATTTTATAGCTTTTAATGAAATGAATTGTCATCTACTTTTGTGGGATGTTATACAATATTTATTTATTTCATTTTATGATTTAAATAATAAAGTCTTTAAATATTAGAAATATACTTCTATTTATATGATACAAATAATTATATTTATTATTAAATATAATATAAAGTATAACAATTGACATTACCAAATTATTAATGTATATTATTAACATTAAAATACACTTTGAAATAAATTTTATATTACAAATTCATTAATCAGATGGATGAATATAAACAAAGTTTTGAAACCAGCTTTCTTTCGATGTTTATTTCAATGGAATCCATTTTGTTTAAATTGACTTCTACTTTTCTATAAATTTTTGTTGTTATAAAATTACGCTAAATAATCTTATCATAAAGGAATATAAATTGCATGATACGAATAATTTTCCTTTATTTTCATCATCTCACTTTATCATTTTCTCAAGTTACGAAGGCATTTAAGAATTTAATGCCCTTTTAAATAATTATCTATTTATAAGGGCAGATTCGGTTATTTAATATACAGAAATATCACATTTATAATGGGCAAATTTATGCCTAAAATAATGATAATGATATAAAAACGATAAAATATATAGAAAAGTGTAATAAGGTATTCAAGCAAGCTTCATGCGCTACAATGTCAAAAATGACAAAAAAAAAACAACCAAGAACTATTTTTAAAAAACACTGGAATCTTAATGATTTTTCCATATTCACTTTTCTCAGCTGAAAAAAAATAGTCTTACACATTTTAATATTTTTTCTCCCAATATCAACACAGATTTACTCGAAAGTTTTATTAATTTCACATACCAACTGTACAAAATTACTCAAGATGTATTTATTCTTTTACTGTGCATTGTATTGTATTGTTTATCAAACTTATAAACTCGCAGACATTTTTAACATAATAGTATTTAGCCTGACATTTTATCTATAAATTAAGTGATTCATAGTGTAAAAATTCATTCTAAGAGATCAAGAAGATTAGTCATTGGTTTACCAGCAAAAAAAAAAAATACTACTAATAATAAAAATCATCTTAAATAAGAATTTGAGAAATTTTTAAACAGAGTTTTAATTTGAATTATTTCATTTCACAGCATTAATTTCTAAGCACATGGAAACCAGTTTATATCATCAACGAATGTAAAAAAATATTTGAGATGTTGCAAAACTTATTTATATGATTGTGAATAAGATTTTCATTTTTAATTTTATTATATACTAGCCGCCTTTGGCGACCAGCTGGTTCGCCATATGTAAAGCGTTCTAAAATTTTCAATTAAATCACATATTCATTAGCCTTGAAGTAACTCCGGGCATTGATTGACCTGAAATTAATATTTTCTTTAAGATGATGGACGGAAAGTTCTAAAAGTACACCTTCTCCTAATAATATTCTTTAATTCTATAAATCAGTCAGTTTTAACCATCGGTTATGCTTCCAAAATATTAAAAAAAAATTCAATGATGTTGCCAAAATATTAAATATGTTTTTTTAGAAAAAGCGAGAAAGGGAAAAAAGTATTAAATTAATAATACAGATATTGCAAACGATTACATAAATATGCCATTAAGTCGGGATTTCAATGCACATCCTGTCTAAATTCAATCAGGTTTACCGTAAACAAAGATTTATTGAGTTAATGATATAGATATTGCAAACGATTGTAGAAACCTTTGCTTTGCATTTATTTTTTAAAGAAAATATCACATTTTATATTTCTTTTATTTTATCCAGTCACGTGCTGAAAGTTGCATTGCGATGATAATTTTTTTTTTATTTGAACTTCCTGCATTCTTTTATTTTATCCAGTCACGTGATAAAAACATGGTTAAAATATTTCTTTAAAAATTCGTTAAATATATAAGCTTACGTTTTAAATTTAAGAAACTGATACCGTTAGAGAGCTAATTTTTTTATCTTTACATTGATATAAAAATCATGTTTGTGCAATAATATTTTCGGAAGTTATAGCGGAAAAACATCGAAATTTCGCTTAAATTTTAATTAATTCAAATTTTAATTAAAAATTCGAAGAAAGGGCTCCGAGGTGCACATTCCCGACCTCCAAGGTATACATGTACCAAATTTGGTAGCTGTAGGTCCAACGGTCTGGCCTGTAGAGCGCCAACACACACACACACGCACACACACACACATTGAGCTTTATTATAAGTATAGATTTTACATTTCATTATATTACATCTTTAATTTTCATATATATTGGTTTTAAACAATGCCTTATAATATTTAAAAATTTTGAAATAGCAAGAAAAGAGGTGAAAAATCGAAACCTAAAGAAGTAGAGAAGCATGTATCATATTTTTTTCCATCTCTAATCTCAGAACCATTTCCTCAAACATAAGCCTATTCAAATTAATGAATGGTTATTCGGAATAAGGAAATACCTTTTAAGTTTTTATATCTATTTTTAATATACCTGTCTTTCCTCAATTTATAATTAATGATATTTTGTTTAAAAACTAAGCCATGAGAATTTATTTTCTTTCAAATTGTAAAACTTGAAAGTATATTTGCTTGTAGAGGATTTCGAAACAGCCCCACAAAAAATCATCTTCAGGTCAGAATGATGCAAACTTGGATACTTTAGTAAGATATGTAATGGCCAGGAATATTAATGCACATTTTGCGTATGTTCACCATGCTCTCCACTAAACTTTCGGAGAGTTTTGGGGGAATATTGTCCCACTCCTCTCTCAAGACGATTTTGAGGTCTTGCACTTTTCGAGGAGTTATGGTTCTTTGTGAAACATGTCTGCAAATAGCATATCAGGTATCTTTAAGGGATTTAGTTCGAGCCGTTGCATACGGAACATATTTTCACTTTTTGATGCCTCAACACTTCTATGTGACCTCGCATTGTCGTCCATAAACAAAAAATATGGACATACAGCACACGTAAAAAAACGAACATGATCCAGAATAACCTTTCTGTAATAATGTTGCAATGTAACGCTTCTTCGTTTAACGATGTGATGCGGTGTTTGGCCATTGAGCATGATGTCTACCCACACCACCATATTCACTAACAAACTGTTTCACGCTCTCTATACAGTAATTGGTGGTCAGAATCCCTTGTCACACTGACTCGTCTAAGAATATTACTCTAGACCAATTTTGGATATTCCTACCAACATATTCTTTACACCAGCATAATTTCTCACGACTATGGCATAGTTGAAGCGGGATGCAACGAACAACCTTCCGAACAAACCTACTTGATTTAATCGAGATGAAATGGTTCTTGCAGAAATATGCGTACCAGTAGCGGTTGCAAGATTTGCAGCTATCTGGACAGGAGTTAAATTTCTGCTTCTTTTTGCTAAGAAGGCTACATAGCTATCCTCTAAAGGTGTGATGTTCCTACCACGATCCCTGGCATGCTTTTTCAAAGCACTTCCACCTTCTTTAATCGCGAGATGACACTCTTTGATATACCCGTTGTAGCAGTTATAGTGTTGACACTTTGACCTGCTTCCAGTCATACAACTGCTCGTTCACGATCGTAGACACCCAAATGATATCTTGCTGACTTTTTTCTCTTAATTATTGCAAGAAATAAGCAGAATTTCAGAGGAAAATTTATAACATCCTGCACTACTTTGAGTCAAACATCAAATAGCATCTTGGTGTACCACGCCATCTCAACTTTAATTTATTTTTATTGGTCAGGTGTCTGAGACGCAATTTTGCATAAATCACTTGTTTCTTAGCAATTGTCAAGTAGTGTATGCAAGAAAGGATGAAGTATTCCATACCGCAAACAATACCCAACCAGATTTATAATAATGTAATTTATTATTTAAAATGTAGGTCTTTTAATTACATGAAATTATTTGAGGATTTATTTTTAATTACACTTTAAAATTTGCCTGCAATTAGTCAAAACATTATTTTAAAATGAATTTTTAGAACGCACCGCTATTGTCTTAATAATGCGATGCTTCTTACAGTATGAAGCTTTCAGAATCTCCTTTATTTCATTGGACGATTGCTCCTGTGATGAATCTATAATTTCATTCACTCCTAATCAAATCTGTCTCGCAGCCTTTTGCTGTGACAAAAAAGGCAGCTGCATGATTTCTTAGGTGATTCTGGCAATTCTCTTCCACTGGCTCATTGCTTACTCCTCTATCTGTAAAATTCTGGCCATAGATTCAATAGAGTAGATTAAATATTCAACAACCTCAGTGTCGCATTCAGCAACACCTAAAACTACCTATATGTAGATATAAGGGCTCTATAGACATTCAATACATACTAATACGTGGTACTCCCCTGTATGATGTCTCCTCGTTACCCATTCTGCAAAAAACCGCTCGTTAAATGACTTTAAAGCGTTGTTGTTGTTTTCCCTTTTAAATTGAATTTTACTGGTCATATGAATCATTTGTTATGAGAGTTGCTCATTCAGTGAGGTATGATTATTCACAGACAGCATTGCGAATTAATCCAATCTACAGCCGATCATGGAAACTGAAAATCAATCGTTTTTTTGCATATACATTAATTCGAAAGAGCTAAATCTCCTACGGCTTGGTGTGACCAAGAGGCATTAGACCAGTGGTGGGGAAACTTTTTTTAAGACGGGCCATTTGTAATAACTAGACGATCGTAGCGGGCCGAAGAATAATGCTTAATCGTTACAAAATTTATGTGTTCTATAATCATATACATATTACATACACATATTATTTTAATAGTAAAAAAACAAAAGATAAGAAAATTATAAGCACAAAATATAAAATGAATTTAGTGTAGTTCTTGATGTGAAGTATTATCACTTTATTTTCTGGTGTCATTACTGGTTGATGGTGCATGAGAAAAATGAAATTGAGACAGTTTTATCAAAATTTCATCATAGTCCGGTTCCATTTGCGAAGCAGAAATTCTTAAAACTGATGAAAGGTGCTCATCTGTAATTCTGTTTCTTAAAGAAGTTTTCCTAAGCTTCATTGTTGAAACGATTTGTTCGCATATATAAGATGAGCTAATGCTCTTGCGCGGGTGTTTGTTGAGGCAGTGGGAGTTTCGGGGATTACACAAACAATTACTCGAGTCACAGCGGGTCATTGCAGATGACTGACTAAGTCGCTAGCTAACTGATATTCGGGCGGCCTCGCTTGTATTTATACCTACCTAGAAGGATTGTTCGGGAATTGGAGTTTTGCGGTTCTTTCGGAAAAACAGAACAATGAATCGAAAATGCTAGTGTCTGGAAGTTTCGAGCGAAGAGGAGTCAGCTGTTTGGGTCGGATGGATTTGTCCAGAATACTATTGTGTTTTGAATATCGCCGCAGGTAGTTTTTATGTGGGTCGTCACATTACGAAGTAAGAATGCGTTCAAACATTCTCACGACGGCACTCTTAAACGGGCCGGATTAAATCTTTCCGCGGGCCGGACTTGGCCCGCGGGCCGTAGTTTCCCCATCACTGCATTAGACCAACAGACCGACATATAATTTTTGAAAAGAGTGACAGCCAACTAACACTCATTCAGATCGATATAGGTATATTTTTACATATTGTCCTTCTGTGCATGGGATTTCCCAACTATGAATGAAAAAGAACTCAAAATTTTTATAGTTATCAAGTTCTTGCCGGCATTATAATGCTTTTAGAACAAAGGTATTGCTAATATAATGAATATAATATTGCTAATATAATAAATTTCATGGGTATTCGGGAAAATATTGATACTGCATATAGATGAATACACTCTTCAGTGCAAGCACAATAATCAATATATTTTTCAATTTCAAATATGAATGTTTTTTGGGATTCTGTCATTAGAATAACAGAATGCATTAGAATTATAAAGCCCACCAAAATATGTTTTTAGGGATTCCGTCATTAGAATAACAGAATGTATTACAATTATTAAGCCCACCAAATAGACATGCTCCGTAAATACAGTATTAGCTAATTTCATAAATTCTTGTCCTTTGCTGAATCCAATTCCATCGTATTCCACTTTAAAGTAAGACTAAGGATTTTTAAGAATGGATCTCGGCCATATGATGTTTATAGGGTATACAGTGGAGCTTTCTATCAGAACTACGGCGAAGCTCCAAGGAAGATCATTTGTCCCCCAATGGATTCAGCTTATAAAGTGAAATCAGGCACTTTATTTTATGAGACTTCCAGCCCCGAGTCTTTACCACTAAGAATACCTAACCCGTAATATCTTTGATATAAATGGATTAAATGTTACTAAATTTCGAAAATTATACTCAGTATTTGTGAATACGTTGTTTTAAGTACGTTATGCTGAATTTGCTTACAGTGAAACACTTGTAAGTTAATGACTTAAAGTTAAATAAGTTAATGACTCTTGAAATTATTTTATTTCAGTAAATCAGAATTGGTATCGCATAATTATAAGTAGTTTAAAAATGCGATACAAAAAAAAGAATGAAAAATAGCTTCATAAATTCATCTGTACGATAAGATTATTGATAAAAAATATACAGTTTAATACAGAGAAAAAATGCTTAAAATCAAGATTCAGGATATTAAAACAAATTTTTGTTTAATATTTCTCCTGAAAAAATCACATTGACATATTGAATGTAATGAAATTTAAAAATAGTTTCATATCAATAAAATTAAATTTTTTATAAAAATAAACTTATGGAAATATATTTTCAAATTTTACATCGATATTAATAATTCACGAAGTATATATATGCACGTTACAAATTTAAAAATGAAACAAAAAATAAGAAAAAAATGTAACTGTTTTTAATAGATGCTAATAAACGGAAACTCATACAATATATTTCTGGATGAAGTAGTTCAAAAAATTTTATGTAATAAAAATGTGTTAAAACTTATTATGTGAAAAAAATAGGAAATCCATTTAATTCAACATATGAATTACCATTACTAGTTATCCGCAAAATTTAAAGAGTAGCAGGCCCAGGTTAGGCCCTGTTATATACCTCACAAATAGGGCCACGTTTCTTAGAGTTTTATTCAAAAGTACTATTCATTTTTTCAACATTTTTAATTTGATGTGAAAAGACAAACGGCCCTTTTTCTATTACATATGTTAACTATCGCCCAACGAATTTCTTGTAAAGCTGTTTATAAAGAGGTGGCTTTTTTTGTTGAACTTTCAAAAACAATAAAGCTGTTCTGAAACATTCGTTTCGCTTTTTTCATATTACAGGGTACAACTCTATTTTTCTTTAGCACTAACTTATGCTGAGATGTTTCAACTGCACAGAATAAAACTTTGAATTAACCATTATCAAGTAATGCACTGCATCTCTTTGATATTTTTTTAATTCGAAAAAAAATATTATATATATATATATATATATATATATATATATATATATATATATAT